>CAMOHE010054900.1:0-12051 GCA_946598075.1 Artocarpus hirsutus | reverse complement strand
TTTTCAGCCATATCAAGACCATTGTGTAATCTCCTGTTGAAAGATGCAATGTTTGAATGGACAAAAGAATGTGAAGAATCTTTCCAAACACTGATATCTAAGTTAACTTCTACACCTATCATGCAATCCCCTGATTAGAGTTTACCATTTGAAATCATGTGTGATGCAAGCAATTCGCTGTAGGAGCCATTTTAGGTGAACGAAGGGAAGGAAAACCTTTTGTAGTGTACTATGCAAGTAAAACCTTAAACAACGCTCAAATGAATTACTCAACCATTGAAAAGGAATTACTTGCTGTAGTATTTGCATTGGATAAGTTTCGTTCATACCTAATTGGGTCACCCATCACTATTTTCATTGATCATTCAGCCCTTAAGTATCTCTTTTCCAAAAAGGATGCTAAGGCCCGACTTATTAGGTGGATCCTTCTTCTGTAAGAGTTTGATTTGACTATCAAGGGCAAGAAAGGAGTTGAGAATGTGGTAGTCGACCACTTATCTGGTTTGAAAGTCAATGATTCTATTCGATGGTTCACCAATTCATGATGAATTTCCTAATGAGCATTTCTTTTCTGTTACCAAGTTACCTTGGTATGCACACATTGTCAATTATTTGGCAACTGGAGAAATTCCATCTGCTTGGAGTTTGCAAGACAAAAGAAAGTTTTTGACTGAAGTGTGTAACTTTTATTGGGATGACTCGTACCTTTTCAAATACTGTCGTGATCAAATCATGAGATGTTGCATTCCTGAAGATGAAGTGTATAGTGTCTTAAAATTCTATCACACTAATGCATGGGGTGGTCATTTTTCTGCCAAGAAAACTGCTACAAAGATTCTCTAGTGTGGTCTTTATTGGCCCACTTTGTTCAAAGACACTTATCACTATTGTCGTTCTTCTGAAAATTGTCAAAAGTTAGGTACTCTGTCTCGTCGCCATATGATGCCTCTAAACCCAATTATAGCAATTGAAATATTTGATTGTTGGGGAATAGACTTTATGGGACCTTTTCCACCTTCTTCTAGGTACCTATAGATCCTTGTTGTGGAGTATGTTTCAAAATGGGTTGAAGCCGTTGCATGCCGTACCAATGATAATACAACTGTTATAAAGTTCTTGAAAGAAAATGTATTATCTAGGTATGGCACGCCATGTGCTATAATCAGTGATAAAGGCACACATTTTTGCAACCGTTCTTTTGAAGCTTTGATGCGAAAGTACAGTGTGATTCATAAAGTTTCGACTGCCTATCATCTACAGACAAATGGACAAGCTGAGTTAGCAAATAGAGAGATCAAACAAATCTTGGAAAAGACAGTGAATCCAGATCGAAAAGATTGGTCCTCACGTCTTCAAGATGCACTTTGGGCATACCGCACAGCTTACAAAGCTCCTTTAGGAATGTCTCCCTATAGGCTTGTCTTTGGAAAAGCTGGTCATTTACCTGTAGAACTTGAACATAAAGCTTATTGGGCTATTAAAGCTCTCAACTTTGATCTTAGTGCTGTAGGTATTGAACGGAAGTTTCAACTCTCTGAACTTGAGGAATTAAGGAACGATGCTTACGACAATTCACAGATTTACAAGGCAAAAATGAAAGCATTTCATGACAAGCAGATTTTGAGAAAAAGCTTTAAGCCAAATCAATGGGTTCATCTTTATGAATCTCATCTTCACCTTCATCCTAGTAAGTTAAAATCATGATGGACAGGTCCATATATTGTGAAACAGGTTTTCCCAAATGGTGTTGTTGAAATTGAAGATCCATCCAATGGAAGGATACTCAAAGTAAATGGCCAGAGACTAAAAAGCTAAATAGAACGGATAACTAAGCCCGAAGAGGTCACTCTTATGGCTCCAGTTTACCAACCCTGAGTAGTTTTCTATTTATTCTCTTTTGTAAATATTTATTTTTGTTGTTTGTTTTCTTATTTTGTTTTCTGCTTAAAAAAATAATAATAAAAAAAACTTCGAAAGTTGAAAATAAATCTCAAATTAATTCTTGTAGAATAGCTGAGATTAAGGAGGTTAAAATCAATTGTGATTAGTAAATACTTTGTATTTACGGCCTCTTAAGACGAATTCTGAAGAATTTGTGTAAAAACATGATTTTGACTTCCGAAAGAAAAAAAATAAAGTCTAGGGAATCTGACTTTAAAAGACCTAGTTTGTAACATATTGTTGTGTGTTTTACTTTTTAGTTTGGTTTGTTAAGTTTGCTACAGATCATCTCTACAGTTGTGCTAATTCAGGTAATATTTTTGTTGCTCTCACTATTCTTTTAATACATTAGGGATAATGTACATTTTAGGTTGGGGGGAGAAGGTTGACAAAATTGTGCTTTCAATGTTGTGTTGTGCCAAAATTTTTTTTTTTTGGGATTTTTGCCCATATTTTAAAAAATTTTTTGCTCCATATTTTTGTGTGTTATTTTTTTTGTGAGTCATAAATTTAAAAAAAATAAAAAAAATGTTTTGTAAATATTAGTTTCTTAGTAATTAATGTGTTATTATTTTGTTGTGATTTTTGAATTTCATATTAATGTAACATTATTTTTCTATTCTTTGAATTATTTAATTTTATGGACTTTCAAAACTTTAGTTTATTTAACATTTTTATGTGTTTATTTTTCAAAGTGTTTGTAAGCCATTCTTTTCACACACGCACTATAATGTTTAATTGTGGTGGTAAGTCAAAGCTATGAATATTTGAGTTTTGTTATTTTGTGAAGATGAACAAACAAATGTAGCAATATTTTCAAAATTAGTAAACTAATCAAATAAAAAAAAGAAATATAAAAAAAGAAAACAAATAAAGAAAAGAAAAGTGTAAATAAATAAAGTGTGTAATTATGTAAATTAATAAATTTGGATAAGTTTGATTTCATAGCCTCTTTAACTCGAGTAAGTAAGTTCTAAGGGGTGCTTCAACATCTAGTACCTTAGGCCAACTGGTCTAGGAGTTACTAACCTAAAGCTCGTTAAACGGGTTATGGAGAAAGCTTAAGGGAGCTAAACATTGCACTATCTACAGTTGTAACGTTTGTAAATATTTCTGTTTTATGTTTCTACTTTTAAATTATTCTAAATAAATTTGAATTATTGTTGCCTGCAAGAGTGATTTGAAGCAAAATATCATAACAATTATATTCTTAGTTTTGCATGAAACTTCACATTTATTCATTATCTCCTTTTGCACTAAGTTTGGCTTATATACATTTTGTTAAATAGCATGTAAATTGTTTAAATAAAATTTTTGTTTTGTTAGTCTATCTAGTTAAATAAGTCAAATTATAGTTATAATGGTTTTCATTGCATGAATATTCAGTGAATCATTTTAAAATCTTATCACTTTAATTGCTAGGGACTAGCAATAAGCTGGTTGGGGGCTGTAATGAGACTGTAAAAGTATCTATTTTATAAGGCTTAATTCATTTATTTATGCTTTTATTTCTCATTAAATCCGCTAATTAATAGCATTTTTTTGTTAATAAGTATTTTTGTGTCTTAGAGTGTAAATGTGTTTAATAATGTATTTTTAGTGTGTTTTTATGTTTAATGTTATTTTTGGTAATTTTTAGAGTCGTTTTGGTGTGTTAAATATGTGTCTTGTTTGTAAATAATGAAAACTGTAAAAATAATGTTTTGTGATTTTATTTTAAGTCTTAAAATATTTGTAACTAAGTTTTGAGTCTTTAAATATGTTTTAATATGTTTCTAGTAATCTCTAAAAATAATATCGAGCCTTGAATAATATATCTGCTAAGGCTTGTTAATTTTAAAAGTTTTTATCTATTTTTAATTAATTTTATGTGTTTTAATGTAAAATAAATATTTTTAATATTTTTGTAAATATTATGTTTTTAAAATAATTAATTTTAGTGTGTTTGTGATTTTTAGATTTAAAATCTAGAGAAAAAACGTTGCAAAACAATGCAAAAAGGGGCAAAATCGGACATCAAATGCATCAAAAAGATAAAGAAAATTAGAATTAATCTAGAAGTGACACGTGGTGAAATGGTAGCTGTCGATCGCACCTCTATTGAATCTCCACCGTTGGATCTCTGCAGCTGTCAGCCCTGTGCAAGCCACGCGTCAGCCGCGCAGGGTGCGTCAGTGCTGACGCGTGTTAGTGGGTCCCACAAATCTCAGGCCGTGTCTAATTAGGTGTTGTAGTTTCATTGTAACAGTTTTCTCGACCATTGGATTAGATTACCAAGACTGATCTGATGGTCTTGTTTCTTGGTCCCACTGGTCCCACTTGGGCCCATTCTTGGTTGCGTCTCCAGACCGTCGGATCACATCTTCAAAGGCGTAGATCGCGTCCGTTTCACTACGTCCAGCTACTGAATGACAGAGAATCTCTATGAGATTCTCAGCCACTAAGGAAGGCCCTACGCATGGAAAAAAAGAAGAAAACAGATCAACATGATCCAATTATTAAACAATAAAATATAATTAAAAAATAAAAACAGTAAATTTTCAAGGCTATAAATAGCCTTCCATTCTCCCGTCCTTGAGCATTCCTTCAAAAGGCCTTCAGACCGTTTCTTTCATTTCTATTATTAAAATAATAATAATAATAATAATAATATATAATAAAATAATGCCTAAATTAGTGTAGAGAGTCTGGTGAGGTAGAGAGATGATCTTGTATGCATATTACTCTGGTATGGATTTTAACTCTACATCTGCTTTGTAATGCTTATATTTTTGTGGAATAGATTATATTTTCAAGATTTTAATAATTGTTTTTAGTGTTGTTATGCTGTCAATTTTTTCATAAATACAATCATGCTTTCTTTATATAATTTAATTGTGTTGCATAATTAATATTAATAATAATGAAATAATGCTTTATTTTATGAAATGTCTTTTACTGTAGTATGACTTGTTATATTGTCGATTTTAGATATTTTATAAGACGAAGTGCTGTCGAAATTAATGCAATAATTTATTCCATAGAAATATATTCATTTTGATTTGTTATGATCTTTTCTATCTTAAAATTATGTTAATTATAATTGAGTGACAGCGGTTATAATTTTCATAATTAGTGCACCAAATCATTAGTGAGAGATGATTATTTTGCTAGTCTTTATAGGAAAACCCTTACTGCATTATGGCTTGCTATATTGTCGCTCTCGGTTAACCTATATAATTAGTAAAAAGTGCTTGCAATTAATGAAAAAAGACATATTAAATTAAATACTTTAGATAATTATTAATTAGAGTTAAAATTTCATACCAGTTGCAAAACATACCAGGGATTCTCAAAGCTTCACCGTTTTAATTTGATGCTTTAAATTTTGAATAAAAAAAATCACAAAAATATTTATTTCTTTTAAACTTTGCTTTGAAAAATTGCTTGCATTTTTTACCATTTATTTTTAACAATTTGCCAAGGTACAAATTTTTATCTCCTTGTGGATACAACAACCTTTCTATACTATAAACGTCCGTAGTTTAAGAAGAAACATACATTTTTGGGGCGTTATTACCAAACAATGACCCTAATCTTTCGATAGTCATGATGCGATTTGGATAAATATAAACCCTATTTTCAAGAATAGCATTCATTGGTAGAATGCTAAGCCTTTAAATAAACGAAAATTGCGCTCGAACGTTGAAAGATTAAAGTTACGTATCAAAAGTGTGGTGTTACAATTTAAAGAAATATGTTAATGAAATGATGAAGTTTATAAAGTTCTAAGTTGGAGACTTAGCTTTTATTAAGAAAGTAATAATGCAAGAAAGTATGTTAAGAATGGAAAGGATGATAGGAAATGAGAAGAGGATAAGAAAATGAACTACCCATGAAGGTTCTAATTTTCGAGGACGAAAATTTTTAAAGAGGGTAGATTGTGACACCCGAGCATTTTTAGTACATTAAAAATGCAATAACTTAAGGATTATTGATTAATCCAATTTTTATGATAAAATTTAGAAAACCAAAAAAGGGATTTTTAAGGGTAAAAATCATGCCATAGTCTTAAATAAAGAAGGAATGACATGAAAATAAGTTGGAATACTTAATTGTTGCAAAATGTATTTGCAACAAATGTTAAGACAAAAATACAGTTTAAGAAAAAAATACTGTATAATAATATACAAAATTATACAATATTAGTATAAAGTAGTGTAAAGAAGTACACTGATAAAGTTATGTAGTGTAAAAATTACACTGCAAAAGTAATGCAATGCAGGAATTTGAATGTTTAAGGTTAAGCAGCACATAAATTGGATTGTTTAAGTTAAAAGCAACGGGGTACAAAGTAAAGCAAAGGGTAAACTGATAAAGTACCAAGTTAAGTTAAAAGGAAAGAACGGTTAATGTTTAAGTTTTATTATCAATCAAGTAGATTGATAAAAAGAAAGTTAACTAATTAGTCGAGTGTCGTATGATCAGGACACAGAGGCTGAAAAATGAAGGGAAAAGGAAGGAAATGGGAATGTTAGAGTTAAGTCCAGGTAAGTTCAAACCTCACCTACAACACGAAGTAAATGGTTTTCAAATGCTTATATTTATGTTTGCAAATGTGTTTGTAGTTGTTATGCAAATTGCTTTTAAAGTATGTTAGCATTTGTTATACAAAAGGTTTTAAAGTTTAAATTAAGATTTGCAATGTACTTCAACTATTATGTTTAAAGCATGATTGCATATAATAGGCATAAAGTTTAATATATCAAGTAAAGGTTTGCAATGTATTTGCAATAATTATGTTTAAAGTACATTTGCATTTTGTTAATGCGTAATGTTTTATAGTTTAAGTTATAAGTTTTATACTACATTTGTTATGCAATAAGTTTTACAGTACAAGTTATCATTTGCAAATATGATTGCATATGAGGTGAAAACATTTTATATGATCATTAAAGTTAAAATAAGGTAAAATGAAGATAAAAATAAAGTGTCGTACCAGCCTCCTTGTTGTGAGGTATTAAAAGTAAAGTTAAAGTTGTGACCTCGTTGTTATGAGGAACACAAGTAAAGTTAAAGTTATGGCCTCGGTGTTTGATGAAGGGAAGCATCATGCTCATGATCTCATGATTAATGATGTTGGTACGAACACTAAAGATTATATGATAAGGAAAGTTAAGCAGCAAAGATAAAAAGTTAAAGTAAGAAATAAATGATCATAAGATGCTCTTAACTGAAAGTTCATAATTGAGCACAAATGGAATCATGTATTATGAATTTATTTGTGTTCCTTATTATAAAGTATTTTCATTAAACGCTTATGAAAAGCATTTTGAGAAATTTTTTATGTTAAAGGTTTATGAAAAACATTTTTATGTTTTCATGAAAAGGTTTACAAAGGACGTTCTAAGGAAAACGTTTCAAAGATGTTTTATGAAGAACGTTTATGAAAAACATTTTAGAAATGTTTAAAGAATGAAAAACATTTTAGAAATGTTTAAAGAAAAATTTTTATGAAAAACATTTTAAGAGAAAGGCTTTTTAAGAAAAGCTTTTTAAAGCATGTCAAAATGATTTGCGAGTTTATGTTTGAACTTACTGAGTATAAGGTCATAAAAAGTTCCTTCATGTTGTAGGTAGTCCTAAGGGTGATTAGTAGGACATGTGTGAAGAGCTCGGTGCTACGAAGGATAGATGCGAAGATTTAAGTAGGGATACCACCATAGTAAGTTTCTGCTGTACAAAGAAAATGTTTTCCCACTATTTCATATAGTATTTTCAAAGTTTAAGAAAGTTAAAGTTTTAAGAAATGTTTTCAAAGTCTAAATTATATTTTCTTTTACGAAATGTTTCATATAATTAAACAAAAAAAATTATTTTAGTATTTCTCTTACTAAGTAAGTAAGATTAATATTTAAGTAAGTTAAGTGGTTATCTAAAAAGGCGGGTCGTCACACTAATACTCTTGGCGTCTTTACCAAACAATTGGGAACCAATCTAGGCTGCAATTAGAAATTCTGTAGGTAGTGGAAATTGAATTTTAATGTGTTAGAGATTGAATCCTTGTAGAGGAGGTTCACAGAATTGATTCTGGTGAAGTAGCAACATCAAATTATGCCCTAAATGTTGAAAGTAGGGGTAAAGGGAATAATAAAAATTCTAACTAGAACAGAGGTAGATCAAAATGGAGAATTGGTAGAAATAATTCCAAATCTGGGAGAAATATGGAGTGTTGGAACTATGGGAAACATGGCCATCTGAAGAAGCATTATAGGGCACTAAAGAAGAAGGACGAAAATAAGGGTGATGCTACAAATGTTGTCACTGAGGAGATTCAAGATGCATTACTTTTGTCTATTGACAATCTTATCGAATCTTGGGTTTTAGACTTTGGGACGTCCTTTCACACCACTGCTTATTGTGAAATTATGGAAAACTATGTTGCTAGGAATTACAAAAAGGTATACCTAGATGATGGAGAACCCCTAGATATTGTGGGTATTGGAGACATTTGTTTGAAGATGTCAAACGAGGCTGTGTGGAAAATGCAAAGGGTGAGGCATGTACTAAAGTTGATGCAAAATTTAATTTCAATAAGACAGCTTGATGGTGAATGACATAATGTTGCCTTTTGTGGTGGTGTATGGAAGGTTACGAAAGGTGCCATGGTTGTTGCACGTGGTAATAAAACTGGAACCGTTTATATGACTTTTAATTGTAGAGATATAATTACTGTTGTTGATAGCTATGCCAAGTCAGATTTATGGCATTGTAGACTTGGGCATATAAGTGAGAAAGGGATGAAGATGCTTGTGTCGGATAGAAAAATACTAGAGTTGAAATCTATTGAGCACCATTTACGTGAGAGTTATGTTCTTGGAAAGCAGAAAAAGGTTAGCTTCTCCAAAGCAGGTAGATACCTAAAGGAAGGAAAGTTAGAGTTGGTGCATACTGATGTGTAAGGGCCTTCGACTGTTAGCTCTCTTTGAGGATCCAACAATTATGCGACGTTCATTGATGACTCAACCAAGAAGGTATGGGTTTATTTATGAAGAATAAATTTGATGTGTTTGATACTTTTAAAAGATGGAGAGCCATGGTTAAGAATGAGACAAACTTAAAAGTGAAGTGTTTAAGATATGATAATGGGGGTGAATACATTAGTGATGACCTCAAACAGTATTGTGCTAAGAATGGGATCAAGATGATGAAAACTATTCCCAAAAAGCGTCAATAAAATCGTATGGCTAAAAGGATGAATAAGACCCTGAATGAGTGTGCAAGGAGCATGAGAATTCATGCAGGATTGCCTAAGGTATTTTGGGCAGATGCAATTAACACTGTAGCTTATTTGATTAATAGGGGTCCCTCAATGGCTTTAAACTATAAAATACCAGAGGAGGTTTGAAGCCGCAAAAAGGTAAACTTTTCTTTCTTGAAAGTGTTTGATTGTCTCTCTTATGTTCATATTAATGCTTCTACTAGAAGTAAACTTCATCTGAAATCTAAGAAATGTTTCTTTATTGGCTATGGTGATACCAAGTTTGGCTATCGTTTCTAGGGTGATCAAAATCGGAAGATTATCAAGAGCAGGGATGTGATTTTCAATGAGCAGGTCTGTAAAAAGAGAAGTAGGGTAAAGGTTCAGAAAATGCAAATTCTAAAGTAAAAAGGCCCGAGGTAGTTTACTTTAAAGACTTTCAAGTGAACAATTTGCAACAAGATGCTTCAAGAAATGAAGAAAATATACTTCTAGGAGACCAAGAGAATGTAGCCCTAGAAGCTACTTCAGTGCCAAATTTGAGAAGATCCTCTAGAACTATTAGGCCACTGCAGAGATTCTCTCCATCGCTTAATTATATTTTGTTGACTGATAGAGGTGAACTAGACAGTTATCAAGAGGCAATGTAGGTTGATGAATCAATAGTGAGAGTTAGCCATGCAGGATGAGATGGATTCCTTGATGTCTAGTCATACATGGAAGTTAGCAGAGCTACCATAGGGAAAGAAGGCATTGTTGAATAAATGGGTTTACTAGATAAAAGAAGACCATGATGATAGCAAGCGCTATAAAGCAAGATTGGTGGTAAAAGGCTTTCAACAGAAAGAAGGAATTGACTACATTTAAATTTTCTCTCCATTGGTTAAATTGACCACAATCAGAATGATTCTTGGGTTACTGGCAAAGGAAGATCTACATCTTCAGTAGATGGATGTAAAAATAGCTTTTCTTCATGGTGATTTGGAGGAAAAGATTTACATGCAGCAACCATAGGTGTTTGACATTCAGGGAAAAAAGAAAATGGTGTGTGAGCTTCAAAAGACTTTGTATGGGTTAAAACTGGCTCCTAGACATTGGTATAAAAGGTTTGTCAATTTCACGAGTCGTAATGGTTTTCAAAGATTCTAGGCAGATCACTACTGTCACATCAAAAGGTTTGATGGATCCTACATTATTTTACTGCTATATGTTGATGATATGCTGATTGTTGGTGCTAGTATACAGGAGATTGACAAGCTAAAAAAGAAAATGTCAGAGGAGTTTATGATGAAGGATTCAAGTTCTCCAAACAAATCCTTGGAATGAGAATTACAAGGGACAAAGAGGTCCTAAAGCTATCACAGGAAGAATATGTAAAGAAAGTGCTTAGCAGATTCAACATGGATGGAGCAAAGTCTTTAAGCACCCCTTTGGCTAGTCATTTCCATCTATCCAAGAATCAGTCACATTCGTCTGAGAAGGAGCAAGCCTATATGGACAAGATACCTTATGCCACTACCATTGGTTGTCTTAATGGTATGCACTAGACTGGACATAGCACATGCAGTGGGAGTTATGAGCAGATATATGAGCAATCCAAGAAAACAACACTGGTAGGTAGTGAAATGGATTCTCAGGTATTTAAAAGGTATTGTAGATTCGTTTTTATGCTTTAGAAAGTTGAATTTTGGCTTATAGGGATATGTTGATACTGACATGGCTGGTGATATAAACGGCAAAAAAAGTACTACTAGATTTGTCTATACTCTACGTGGTACAACAGTTAGTTGGGTTTCAAAGTTGTAGAACATAGTTGCACTTTCTACTACTGAGGTAGAGTATGTTGTAGTTATGGAGGCTAGTAAGGAAATGATGTGGTTATAGTCTTTCTTGGAAGAGTTAGGTCACAAGTATAAACAGAGTGTGTTGTGTTGTGGCAGTATGAGTGCCATTCATTTGGCAAGAAATCCTGTTTATCATGCTAGGACAAAGTATATACATGTTCGATATCCCTTTATAAGATCAGCTTTGGAGGATGGAATCTTAGTGCTTGAGAAGATGCAAGGAAGTTGCAATTTAGCTGATATGTTGACGAAGATTGTGACGATTGAGAAATTGGAGTTGTGCGTAACTTCAGTTGGACTTCTCTGCTGAGGATTGAGGAGTCGCAGCCTCTACAGCGAGGACAGTTAATGGTGAATTAGTCTCCAAGTGGGAGATTGTTAGTATATGTAAAGCCTAATTATTACTCTGATGTAGATTGTCCTTATGCAGAGTTTGTACGCTAATTGACCTTCACGGTGAGGTGCACATGCAGGTTGGAAGGGGGTGGTAAACTGTCATGCCTCGGAGTACGGGAGGTGACGTGGTAGAATAATTAGATTAATTAAATAAAGATTTAGTTAAAAATTGGGTTTAAGAATTAGATTTATAAATAAAAATGAGACAATTTTAAAATCGTTCGATTAGAATAAATTAAAGAAATAAAATAAACCATCATAATAATTAAGCCAATAAAAAGAACATTAAAACATTTAAATATAAGGTGGAACAAGTACGGGTCCCACTGGCCCACATATTGTGCACACACATGTAGTACTGACAATATTACCATACAACCACAGTCCAAAGTAAATAGAAGTTAGGAATTTACATGCCTTGCTTGCTACAGTACAACCTACCCAATCTTCTACTGGTCACAAATCTGGTCAGCGGACTCTTCTCCGATCCTGAGTTGATATCCACCTAGGGTAAGATTTTAAAACAATGAAAACGTGAGCGAAAGACTCAGTATGACTATATTTTTAAAAATAAACAAATAAATATTCTAATAAAACTTTCTAAATAAATAAATAATTAAACAAATCAAA
>CAMOHE010054898.1:24443-47251 GCA_946598075.1 Artocarpus hirsutus | reverse complement strand
CCCCCCCCCCCCCCCCCCCCCCCCCCCCCCCCCCCCCCCCCCCCCGATAATGTAGAACAGAGCCAAATTCAAGTGGTTAACCAGTGTTTAAACACATTGACGAATTTGCCCTCCTCATGTATGTCATTTGTACTAGTTGATTACGAATTTGCCCTCCTTATGTATAATGTAGAGGCATGGTATAGATCATACATGTAACACTTACATTTCAATGATTAGGGGTATGTTAACATAAATGGCAAAATTCAAAAATAATATATAAAATTTGTTGACAATAATATGTAATCTCATTCATGATTAAAAAAAACACTTGTTAGAAAGAATACATTTTTTAGGGAAGCTAGATTATATAATAAACTAATAAATTTCTACCTACAAGGATGGAATTTTTTTTCTTTGTTTTTGACAAGAAGATGGAAGCAATTGTCTCGACTATGGCCTAAAAACAGAGATAATCTATTAGAAGAAGTGGTCAAGTGCCAACCTTGTATTTTAAAAATTTTGTGGTATTGAATGAAAATATATTCTATTGTTAGGGTGCAATTCTAAACGGTGAAATTATGTTAAATATATCTCAAGTAAACAAAAAATGACAAGTTAATCACCCATAATAGAACTATGAAAGTTAAAACTATGTTCTATTACTAGAATTTCTTTTTGTATTTATCCCAAAATTCTCAATTTTTTACTGATATTAATTACACTACATTTGTCTCATATCTTTTTTAGCTGTTAGTAATTATGCTACATTTGTCTTTTTTCCAATTGTTTGATGTAACATATTTTCCCCTTGAATTGATATAAAACACTTTTAAGTAGTGGTTAGAATATTGGTTAGAACTGTAAACATTATAGCATATGAGTTGTTTACACTATAGCAATTTTTTTGCTTTTATTGTAGCATATGAGAACTTTACATTATTTTTAACTAAAAAATTAGTTAGAACTAACTAATACCAAACATGCTATAAACTTTTCTCAGTGAGGAACAAAAACTAAAAAATAATCAGTAAATAAATAAAATATCAAACCAACTAGAACAACAATGACAATATAGGTTTCAATCAACATGACGAGTGTAATTCCTTAAAAAGAAAATGCCAGTTCAATTTCTCAAAAGTGATTTAAAGATGACAAAAAGTTAAGTATATAGTCACTTTTGGCCCATCTGGTTCCATTTTTTAGAACATTTTTGGTGTTTTTGAAAATTTTAAAAATGAGAACCATTGAAAACATGTTTAGTTACAAGCTTGGCCCAAAAGCATAAATGAAAACATTTCTAGATTGTTTGGAAAACTAGGTTAAAAATGAAAACGAAAACCTATCATTTTCATTTCTTCTTTCTTCTCCATCTTGGAAGTTTTTAGACAGCCATCCCCGTCGATCTACCCTGCTTTTCAAACCCCTCAACCTCTCGATCTCTCTTCTCTCTATTTTCCCCTCTTTTGCATCGTCACATTTGTCCTCTCACTCCTTCTGACAAGGCAGAGTCGTGTGTCTAGTTCGTGGGTTTTCGCCATAGGTTTTGGTGGATTTCTCTCTTTGATGCTGTGGTCTGAGAAATCCAGAAGGTATGTAGATCTCTCTCTTCTCTCATCTCTTATCCTCTGTGATTTGAGGGATTCCCCCTTTTCAGTGACAGAATCAATTTTTATTTTTGTCATGTTTAATTTTGTCTGCCTATTGTTCTACTTTCCATCTGCTAGATTTCCTCCCTCATATCTCGGCTTCGTTTTTGTCACAAGCTTCCTTTTTCGAGCTGTGATAAACCTTTTTCTTACTTACATATAAGCGAAAACTTAAGAAATTTTTTTTTTCACATTTAGTTATTAATATCTTTGGAAACACAAATATATACATATATTTACTTAACAAGCTTGCTTGTACATATATTGGTTTCAGTAACTTTTGAAATACAGACATATGCTTATATTTACATAACAACCTTTCTTTTACAATACTGTTTTCCAAACGTTACCTTTCAAGATAACATAAAATATGTTACAGCAAAAACAAAACTATGGTTGTATCCATACCCATTCTGTACATTACTCATCCCTCCACCAGCTCAATTATGAAATTATTCTGACATTCTTGGTAGAATACCTACAGCATGAAATACTTAGTAAGCCTACACTCAGTAAGTCCCAATACAGCCTACATGTACATTCAATAAAATGCGTGATCCAGTTATACTATCTTACAAATATTCTTTTTCCTTTTCATATTTTATCTTTAACTAGGGTCCAAGTGTTCGTACCAATGCGCACATAGGTCTTCATGCAACTGAGACCATACTATATCCTTAAACTCCTTTTGAGTTAGGAGTCGATATGACACTCTTCTTAATTCTGGTTATGTGTTTACCAGTCTAATTATTATGGTTATCATACCATACATGAAGTGATAATCATATGTTACACACGAAACGTAAATACTCTTGTACAGCATGATACGCATAGGTACATACTTTATGCACACACAGGTACATGACATATTATACACACAGGTACTTAATTGTATACTCTCAGGTACACATTAATATACTTATAGGTATTCATATTATAGCATACACATGGGTATACACCTTGATATACACACAGGTATACATATACATACATCACATTCTATACCTACAATTCCATACTATAGGTGGGATGGATACTTACTTGATTTCATGTACTGCGTAAATCAACCTCAGTCTCCTCTTTCTACACTTCTAAGATCCTGTTGGCCAATTATAAAGCTATTAGCCAAATTTCACTGTTTCCTATATGTCTCAAAACAAAATGTTCATTAGTTATTAAATCGAGTTGTACAACTATACACAACTTCGATAATCTAGGTTTTCTTACTCTTATCTTACTCTACCCTATTGTTTCTAATGAAAGGCGGGAATATGTTTAATACTCTTTCTTCCCATTTGGAAAATTACAGAGTAATTCGAGTCACTCGGGAAAAAATGATGATTTTGCCCTTAGTGGGCCTACTAAACTTCCCGAGCTCGATTTTGCTATTCTAACTAAAATAGTTACATACTATTTTAAAAATAATGCCCTAGTAGATCAGATCTCCTTATTTCACATCTATGCCCCATTTCGGTAAAACTTTGCAGTTAGCCCCTGAACTAAAAATTTTGATAGTTTTACCCCCGAGATTAAAATTTATCTTTTTAAACCAAAATTTTCTATTTTTCACGAAGGAACATTTTTGTTCAAAGTACCATATTCAAAATCCTTTAGAAAAATGACATTTTTGTCATTTTAAATTTTTTTTCAATTTTAACAAATTCTTGTAAAATTAAAATCTTACAAACGGTTGAGATTTTTGATGAAATGTCTATAATATCTAATAGTTTCATCGAGATCTACAACTTTCATGTTTAAATTTTTTTTTGAAATTCTCACTACACAGGGGTGTTTTTGGGCATTTTTTAATTCTGTCGAGAAGAAAATTTTTCTTACAATTTAGTCCTTGGGTTATTTTTGTAAAAATCTGTTTGAAAACTGCCTTCCAGCCACTGTATAAGCAGATTCAACCTTTGCTTAGGTCATTTTTATCCCTAATTACTATTTTTGAAAAACTAACATTAAAATTACAAAAATAACCCTTTCTACATAAACTACCATTTTGCACAATAAACCCTAAATTTTCACAATATCAAATGCCATAATTCATATGTCTATGGATTCTAACCAAAAAATTTACTTGAAAACCCACATACCTTTGAAAGAATAAAAATCAAAATAAAAATCATATCATTTCAAAACTTTAAGAATCAAAACTTACCCCAAATAACACTTTGTGCTTCTAACCTTCCAAAGCTTCTTTGAAACCTTTTTCCTAGACATTTTTCATGCAAAAATACCTTAAATCAACTTTCCTTCCTTAACCTAAGAAAAACCATAAGAAACCTTGAAAAAAGTTTAGGTTTTTACCTTATAACTTGATGAAATTCCTTGGATTTTGCCTCTTGAACTTGATTGGGGCTAATTTGGCAAAGAGTTGGACTTGAGAAAATTTTTGGGAGAGCTCTTCAATGGCTACCGTGGGCTAGAGGAAGAAGAAAATGAAATTTTTTTTGGCTAAAATCACATTTAATGCATGCTTATGCAATGGGGTGACTCACTAAGTAATCCATAAGTCTACCTAATGTGGCATAAGGTGATTGGGCCACCTCTCATGGCATGTGACCCAATGAAACTCTAAGGGGTGTCCAGTTGGTGGGCCCCAAAAATTTACACTATGTAATTTTTCACCAAACAGTATTTTTCTTACACTGTCATGGTAAAATCAGTGCACAACATATCGTTAGACTGTATAAAATATTTTACTTACCTTTGGTTTACTTTTGGCGGCCAAACGTAATATTTCTCATATATGCATTTTCATTTTGCAGTATACTTATACTGCTTTGGCTCCTTTTTTACACTGGGTTAGGGTTCTGGTGGACTCTATGTCTTATTTATACCCTAATTATCTATCCATTTGTATCACAATTTTATAATTAATTGTGATATAAAATTCATTTTATGAATACTATTTACAAATTTTTGAGTAATTAAGCTCATAAAATCTGTATTAACAATATTCAACATTGCATCAAGTTCATAGTAAAATTTCCCATTGATACTGTTTATTTATACATTATCACAATTTTTACAAAAATTACAATTTTTAAGGGTGAATTCATTAATTAAACCTAATTAAATATTAGGTTTCATTAATGAATTTCTGCTAGTCATGACAATTTTTCCTTAAATCTATGAGGATATGTATGGACTACTAGTGCTTTGCCTGAGCTTGAAGCATTTTGGCCCATGATTTGCGTGCCTTTCTCTTTGATTTTTTTTGGATTCTTTGCATTTGATGTGCATGGCTTTTGTTCTCACTTTAGTGCAATTTGTGCTTCGATCTGATATGTGAAATTTTCATTTTCAATTTGTGATCTTTTACCTTGATTTTTCTATTTGATTTGTGACTTTAATATATGATTTTCTATCTGATATCCCTTGTGATTTTTCCTCTCTAATTTGTGAAAAACTTAAGAATATTCTGTCGAGCTATATTATTGATTTTTTGCTTTTGGTAGTTTTGAAATTTGTGGCATTTTATTGTGAAGAAACTTTTCTCTTATATTTGTTACTTTTTGATATGTTATTTGGGAATTATCAACTTGTTAGCTCATAGTTTTAACATTCTTTTTAATGAGGAACAATGACAAAGTATGTGTTACCATTTCGATATTGATTACTTACTATTTATTTGAACTAAATTGTACCGATTTGCTTTCTAACTTTGGTTAGCATGCCTTTTGCTTGTTGATTATTCTGTCTTGCATTTCTTTTAATGTTTTGAATGAGGCATTGCTATCACAAAACTATTTTTAGTTTTCTAATGTCTAATAATTTTTTACTTGTATGTTAATTTTTTTATGTAACTCAATATTCAAAATGTTTGAACAATCAGCATATGTTTAGCCTATGGAAACAACCTAGGCAATCGATTAATGTAGTTTTTTGAGTGCTTTGCAAGCATCATATGTTTAGGCTCATTAACTTTGTTCATCTAAGTTGTTTTGCCTTAATTAAAATGTTAGCTAGTTTGCTTTCAATATTTTTTAGTATTCATTATTTGGCTCCATGTTTTTAAGGTAAAAATCACCAAGACTTGTAATGTTGACACTTTTTCTACTTTACTCGTATTTATGCATATGTTTAGCCTTTATAACATTGTTCATCTAAGTTGTTTTGCCTTCAAGCTTTTTGATATGATTTGTGTTTATGTCGTCTGCTCTACCCATATTTATGCATATGTATGCATATTCTCTACCGTATTTATGCATATATTTAGCATTTGTAACATTGTTCATTTAAGTTGTTTTGCCTTTAAGCTTTCTGCTATGATTTGTGTTTATGTCCTCTACTTTACCTATGTTTATGCATATGTTTAGCCTTTATAGCATTATTCATCTAAGTTGTTTACCTTCAAGCTTTTTGATATGATTTGTGTTTATGTCCTCCACTCTACCCATATTTATGCATATGCTTTACCCGTATTTATGCATATGTTTAGCCTTTATAGCATTGTTCATCTAAGTTGTTTTGCCTTCAAGCTTTCTGATATGATTTATGTTTATGTCGTCTACTGTACACATGTTCATGCATATGTTTAGCTGTTATAACATTGTTCATCTAAGTGGATTTGCCTTCAAGCTTTCTGATATGATTTGTGTTTATGTCCTCTGCTCTAACCGTATTTATGCATATATTTAGCCTTTATAACATTGTTCATAAGTTTTTTGCCTTCAAGCTCTTTGATATGATTTGTGTTTATTTCTTTTGTCTGTTTGTCTTAATGATCATGTCTGTTTGGAACAATGGTGCTATCTTCGTTGAGATTCGTATAAAGGCGATGATGAGTGTCAAATTTTAGGTTATTTTATTTATGAGGTTAGAGTGTGCTAATATACCTTGGTTGTTATCTATGTGATTGTGCCGGTTTAACTAACCTTGGAATGGCTCACGGATTTTCCGCTAGTTATTGCACATTTTGATCTTATGTTTGAGAAAAACCTAAGACACCTGAGCCACCTATCCCAAAATATTCTAAATGGAGTACAACTAATTTCTAGTTTCATACTTATTTATAGATGAGTGATAGGGTGGAACATGCAACTTGGACAGCGGAAAGAGAAAATTTTCTCATTGACATGTTACATGAAGAAATGAAGAATGGATTGAATTCGTCCACCTTAGACAAGAAAACTTAGTTGAAGATTGAGAATGAGTTAGCAGCAAAATTTGGGGTTCATTACATGCTTGCGCAATTGAAGGCAAAGTGGAATGGACTTATCTCAATGAGTTAGTAACAAAATTTAGGGTTCATTACATGCTTGCGCAACTGAAGGCAAAGTGGAATAGACTAAGGATTAGTACCAAATACATTGATAAGTTAATTTAAACTGTAGGATTTGGTTGGGATCCCGAGTCTAACACTGTCACTGCTACAGAAGATGCATGGAAGAATTATTTGAAGGTAATAGTCCTTGAATATGAGTTTTTGAACATTACAAGTAGTTGTTAGTGAATATTATACAATAGTTAATAACTGTTGTTTGTTAAAATAAAATTTTCGACAGAAATATCCTGAGGGGAAAAAGAACAAGAAGAAGGGCTTGGCTAAATATGATGTCTTGTGTGAAATTTTTGGTAGGACAATTGCCACAGGTGTTGGAAAAATAGTATGCATTGGAATTTTAAAATTTTTATATCAAAGTATTTTCTAAAACACAAGTTTGACATGCTATATGTATAAATTAACCAAATCTTATTAACCTCTCTGTGCCGAAAAGCTCTGTAATTTGTTAAAAGAAGTAACGTTCTAGAAGGACTTCAACCAACTAGCCTTCTTTGCTATTCTTTATCCTCGATTAGATTGAGTGTGGGCTCATGTCGTTTAGCTTTTCCACCATGTGACTCTCCTTCCAACCAATTGAGAAACACCCAAAGCTATAATTCGTGATTTGTGAATGATAGCTCTCCGATAAGTTGTAGAGTCTCACTGACAGAGTGTCACTCTAGATTTCTTAACTGATCTAAATAATAATGAGACTCACTCCCCTTTTATAGAGGTTAGGCCTAGAAGTTAGTCCTTATCCAATAAGGCTTCGAAAATTCAAATTAGAATCAAATCAGGATGAATATGATAAAATTCACGTGGAAACGCGTGATCCTTTTATCGCTGGTCAGCAGGCCGAACTGGTTGATTGACTTGTCGAACCTCCTCAATCAGCAGACCGAACTTAATAATCGGCCTGTCAAACCTTCGATAAAAGATTCCTGTGAATCTTTATTTCCCACCCGAGATTCTTGGGATAGAGCCTCAGTTTCAATTTAAATAACCCAATAGAGAAATTATCTGATTAAAACAGTCATATCTAGATAATCTCTGGGAAAATAAATATTCATGATAATTCAACAAGTTTATCTTGAATTAATTAAAAATTAATCCTACCGATAAACTGACATGAATTATCTAATTTCGATAATTCAACAAGTTTATCTTGAATTAATTCTATCACAAAATTAATTCAACTGATAAACAAACACGAATTATTTGATTTTTTTAAATTTTTGCTAATCTGATAAATTTAACATAAGTCATTAATTATTGGAAATGCACGCTGTATCATTACAGGATTTTTATGAGCTTGTAAAGGGGACCAAATAGACCTATATGGTTTAAGCCTTCGAAAATTATAAACCTAATATCCCAAATATACATTTCATAATTATAAACTCCAATGCTACTCCACTAAAAGCTTGGAGATGCACTCTCGAACTATATAGAATTATGAAGCCCGTAAAGCTAAGTCTCCATGACATATCATAGTGTATCATATCCCAATAGAATTATCTATAATCGGCTTAAGGACAAGTTCTGAATTACCTTCTTAATTATTTTTATCTTATGTTTCATTATTTTACCATAAAAAAACTTACCATCTAAAGGCTGTATACCATTAGATTACACCTATGTATGCAAATGGTTAAGCGGTCTACTTTTTCAATTACAAGATAACGCATATAAGAGGATATCATTGCTTCTAAAGAGGAGCTATAGATTCCATATCTATGAATAACAGGTCTACGCTATCAAGAGTCATGCCTCCAACGTACCGACATGCATACTACCATAAAAATGCGAATGTCACCCTTTGGTACATCAAAAGACATAAGTCAAGACAACAAACCCATTATTCATCTCATGATTAAAATACAATACAAATGATTGTTTAGAGTGAATCGATTTGCTGAGACAGAATTATTAATCCAAATCAATTCACTTTATGTCCCGATCCAACACATCGTCACCAATGACATGTGCCAATGTTTCTATTCACGGAGTCCACCTCCGATGGTCAAGACAAACCATTTTTCAATAGAGACATAGACAACATAACAATATTTGCATGAATTAAGCACCTAACTTTATTCCCTCAATTATAGATCTTATAATTTAGACCGTCACTTTAAGAATTGTGTATTCTGCATAATTTGTCTATCATATGCCCAATTCTTAAAGGTTTAGACCAATAGTCTTAGACTTTTATTTGCTTAACATATATTCAACAAATATGAACGCAAAGAGGACAAAATTTGGTTTATAAATAATAAATAAATTCTTTATTGATAAAAATATCTCTAAAAATGTATTACATTTTTACTCCTTAGGACATACATGTCTAACAACAAGGAAGTGAGCAATGGGTCCACACACTGCTGCCAACAATGGAGTTGTTGTCAACAAGTCTGTTCAGGAGGTGGAACTTGAGGAAGAGACAGGGAACTCTGATGATATATTGAATACCCCACCAACGAAGGTTAAACCTTTAGAGGGACATAGCAGCCATTCGAAGAAGAAGAGTGCCACAAAAAGTCTCGTGGAATCTGTTCAGCACTGGTCCAAAAGTTAGGCAACAAAAAGTGAAGCCCTTGTACGTGCACAAGAAGAGTTCTACCGCTATATTGTAGAGAAGCGGGCTTGTTTAGCTATTGTGAATAGTTGTGTTGATGATGAGGACAGTCTCCCTACTTGCATGGGCTTGCTAAATGCAATTGAGGACTTGGAAGATAGGGTTTATGCATTGGCGATGCAGAACTTGCGATGAAAAAATAATTGAGATTGACGCTTATCAATGTGCCCCCCAGCGTCGTTGTGGATATCTCCTTGCCATGTTTCCTTAGTGTCTTTCGTAGTGCCAATATGCTTGGAACAATATTTTTTTTCCAATATTGCTTGAGTTTTTTTTTCCTACTCTTGTTTACATACTTTCATTAATCTTTGGATGTTGTGGACATGTTTTACATTTATGATTTGAGTGAATGTGGACTTATTATTCGTGCTTTGGAATCCGTTTAGATTATGTGGACTTGTTATTCATGCTTTACTAATGTTCAGATTTATTTTTTAAGTCATGCTAGCATAATAACATATTTGCATATGTTAGGTTAATTATGTCTTTTGTCTCATCAAGTACTGATGAAGATAATGCACTAATGCTTAGGGTCTGTACTAAGGACAATGAAGAAATTAATCAAGACATAGATATAAAAACGACAACTATTAATTACACCAACAAGCATCCTTCACGTAGTAGTGTATTGATAAGATGCAAATATGTGTCGGAGCAATTGTTAAATGATAACAATGGGTTATACGAGATGTGCCATATGCATAGAGAACCATTTTTAGCAATTGTTGAACTAATTAGGCAAATCCAAGATAGGTTCGTACACTCTGGGGAGACGGTTAGTCGGCATTTTGGGGAGATGTTGAATGCTATTTGTGCATTAGTTCTGGAAGTGATCTTAGAACCTGACTACAACACCATATCTCTGAAAATAAGAGATAACAACAAATATTAGTCATGGTTCAAGGTAAATTGATATTTAAGTTGCATTGTTAGTGAAGGAGAATGTTTTATTATTTGTTATATAGGACTGTGTCGGTTCTATTGACGGAACATATATTCAAGCTGTCGTTCTAGCTGCCCTTCAAACTATGTATAGAGGAAGGCGACATGTGTATATGCAAAATGTTATGGTAGCTTGTAATTTCGACATGTTGTTCACTTATGTCTATAGCAGATGAGAGGGCACAACTACTGATTCTAGAGTGCTTCAACATGGACTGGCAGACCAGGAAAACCCTTTTAGGCGTCTACTAGGTAATAAATATTATGTTCTCGCTTCGGGGTATAACAATGTGCAAGGATTTTTTGCACCTTATCATGGTCAGAGATACCACCTGCAACAATTTCAAGAATCTAGGGGTCCAACAGGACCACAAGAATCGTTTAATTACAGACACTCTTCTTTGCACAATTGTATAGAGAGGTGTTTTGGTATTCTTAAAGCACGGTTCGCTATCCTCAAACATATGACTAATTACCCATTAGAAAAACAAGCATAAATAGTCATTACATGTTATGTAATTCATAATTTAATTAATATGTACACACTTAGTGATCCGTTATTTGCATTGTACAATGTGGACAAGCCAATTGAAGTAATTGAAGGTCAAAGATGAAGAAGGCGGCGACAAAATAATGACGGCCAAGAAATAAGATTCTTTGGTGCTATCGCTACTGACAAGCAATATATGTTTGAGTTTAGAGAACAATTAACAGATTAAATGTGGGCACATTACCATTAGTCGAGGATAGATGTAAAAACATTTATGTATCTATCATACTTATTATTCATATAATGTCTGATTTGTAATGTATGGTTCATTAAGAAGAGGTGACTTCATTGTATTAGTTTTGAGAGTACTTTACAAGTAATTCATCATTTAAATGTAATTGTAACAATTTTAAAAATTAATTTACAAAGAAGAGGAAGCTATGGAAATCATTAAAAATAACTGTAAATGTGTTAATCAATCAAAAAGAGTAATAATAATGATTTGGTTTGATAATCTTAGCTTAAAATTTTTTAAATGGTCGTTTTCAAAATAGGTAAACCAAATGCATTCTTATTTTTCTCAACTAATCTTAAAAAGGACAAAAAATATCAACCAAACATAATTTTCAAAACAGGCCCAACACATTCTCCACAATATTCTCATTTTCAACTTTTTTCAAAAACCAAAAACAACATAGAAATTAATACCAAATGGCCCCTTTGTCTTTTTCTCTTTCCTTTTCTAAAAAGAGAAAATGTCAACTTTTTGAGTTCCAAACTATGTCACAAAGAAAAAGGAAGGAACCAACCTAGTAACCTATAGAATAAGAATCAGACAATATAGTGAGTGGTTTCCAACTTCCAACTACCATTTCAAACAAGGCCATTTAATTCTTTTATTAAAAAAAGAAAATAAGCTTAATTATTAATAATAATAATTAAAAAAATTAAAAAATACTCAATACAATACAGCTAAGAGGGTGACTTGGTCTCTGTGATATATTATTATCAACTTATATCAATCAAGAGCTTGAGGGGCTTTTCTTTTAGACAAAGCTGTTGCAGTAAAGTCACTTTTGTGACTTGGACTGAATTTGGGCCAAAGCCCAAGGTTTTAGCAGTGACCTTGTGAATTAAAGAAGCCTATTGCTTCCTTATCAAGACTTTGAAAAGTCTTTGGTTTACAGCATTCTTAGGCGATAAGATTTGTTCTTTGGTTTACAGCATTCTTAGGTGATAAGATTTGTTCTACCACCACGAAATCACCGCCTTTGATACGTACACATATGGGTTTTAACATCATATCTAGTATTCCATTTTGAGCATTTGAGTGAGTAAAATACAGAGAGAAAGTGAAAGAGTATTAGAGAGAGAAAATTGAGAGGTTTTTCCTAAGTACTTGTGTCTTTCCTTTGTTTGAGAGAGTGTGTTTTTCTCCTATTGTAAGAGAGAGGATATTGTCATTTGTGCTCTCTTTATTTTAGAGAGAAATTGTTGTATCCTTTTGCTACAGTGAAATCCTTCTATAATTTACCTATCATTTTAGCTCAGTTTATTTGGGGAATTTTTCTGCAGTAAATTCTCATTTTTTATATTTTCTACTTCGGTTGTAATTGGGTGTCCCATACCACAACCTCCTAATAGTGGTATCAGAGCTTGAGTTTATTGCCTGTTTTTGGTGCAACGATTAGTCCAGTTAGTGGAAAAGAAGCCTTCTCAACAATGGTGATGAAGTTTGAAAAAAAGAAGTTTAACGGGAATAATTTCTTGTTGTGGAAAATGAAGATAAAAGCAATATTAAAAAAGGACAATTGCTTGGTAGCAATTGGTGATAGGCATATAGAAATCACTGATAGCAAGCATGATGAGATGGATGGCAACGTAATTACTAATCTACATCTAGCACTTGCTGATGGAGTGTTATCTAGTCTGTTAGAGAAAAAGATGGCAAAGGAGATATAGGATACTCTGACAAAACTGTACGAGGCAAAGTCACTTCACAACAAAATCTTCTTAAAAAGAAGGCTTTACACTCTTCGAATGGCAGAATGCACATCAGTGACCGACCACATTAACACCTTAAACACTTTATTTGCTCAACTTACATCATTGGGCCATAGATTAGAACCAAATGAACATGTTGAGATTCTACTTCAAAGCTTACCTGATTCGTTTGATCAACCTGTCATCAACTTGACAAACAATGTACTTACAGACTATTTGCTCTTTGATGAACTTACTGCTGCTATTCTTGAAGAAGAAAATAGGCGAAAAAACAAAGAAGATACACTTGGAAGCTCCCAGTAAGCTGAAACTTTAATGGTGACGAGAGGGAGATCAACGGAATGTGGCCCCAGTGGGAGTCAAAATTAGAGTAGATCAAAATCTAGAAGTAAGAACAATGTCAAGTGTCATAACTATGGCAAGAAAGGACATTATAAAGGGGAGTGTTGGCATCTCAAGAAGAATGAAGAGGCCCAAGGGAAAGGTCCTAAGTCATCAAAAGCTCAGGGTTGTGTGGCAAGTACCTCGGATGATGGTAAAATTTTATATAGTGAGGCAACAATAGTTGCTAAAGGCAAAAGAAGATTTGCTGATGTCTAGCTTATGGACTTAGGAGCTACATGGCATATGCCCCTCGGAAAGAATGGTTCCACCCATATAAACCTATCTCAGGAGGATCTGTGTTTATGGGAGACGATCATGCCTTAGAGATTGTTGGTATTGGTATCATCAAATTGAAGATATATGATGGTACAGTTCACACCATCCAAGAGGTATGGCATGTGAAGGGCCTAAAGAAAAATCTATTGTCTTTAGGACAATTAGATAGTAGTGGGTGCAAAACCTATGTTCAAGATGGGATTATGACAATAGTTAAAGGCATGCTTGTGGTGATGAAAACGGAAGAGATAGTTGCAAATTTGTACATGCTTAAAGGAGAAACACAACAAGAAGGAGAAGCGTCTACTGCATCGGCAAGTTCTACAGACGAATTAATGATGATGTGGCACCGTAGACTTGGCCACATGTTAGAATGAGGTTTGAAGATTCTCGCTAAACAAAAGCTTCTTCCAAGGCTCAAAAAGATTTTATTACCCTTTTGTGACCACTATGTTACAAGTAAATAGCACATATTAAAGTTCAGCAGTTCTAATGCTAGAAGCAAAGCTGTCTTAGAACTGATCCACTTTGTTGTTTGACAAGCACTAGTTTTGTCCTTAGGAGGTGCAAGATACATTGTGTCTTTTATTGATGATTACTACAGGAGTATCCAATCAAGAGAAAGGCAGATGTATTTCTAGTTTTCAAAATATTCAAAGTGTGGGTGGAACTTGAATCTGAGAAGAAGCTAAAGTGTTTAAGGACAAATAATGGAAGAGAATATACTAGTGATGAATTTGATAACTTCTATCAATAAGAAGGTATAAAGAGACATTTCACCGTGGCATACACTCCACAACAAAATGGAGTAGTAGAGCGTATGAATAGAACCTTGTTGGAACGAACAAGAGCGATGTTGAGAACAACAGCATCAATTGATCACCATCAACCGCAATCGATCTAAAGACGCTGATGGAGATGTAGACTGGTAAGCTAGCTGATTATTCTTGCTTACATACATACATTTGGAAGTCCTGTGTACGTTATGTACAATACCCAAGAAACATCAAAGCTGGATCCAAAATCTAGAAAATTTATTTACTTAGGTTATGCTGATGGAGTTAAAGGGTACCGCCTGGAGGATCCCACTGCCCACAAGGTGATAATTAGCAAAGATGTAATATTTTCAAAAGACAAGATACAAGAAAAAGAAATTGATAGCACTTCAAAAGAGAAACTAGAGACTACCATAGTTCAAGTTGAAGATATACAAGAACACGAGCTTTTAGATTCTTCTGAAGCAGCACCAGAGCACGAAGAACAGGAGCAAGCTGAGTTTGCAACTCCACAAGTTTAACGGTCTACTCAGGAGAGGAGAAAACCAGCTTGGCACTCAAAATACATTACGGAGGGCAATGTTGCATACTGTCTACTAATAGAGGATGGAGAGCCATCAACTTTCCATGATGCTACAAAAACCCAAGAAGCAGCTTTTATGTGGATGGCAGCAATGCAAGAAGAACTTGAAGCTTTCCATAAAAACAAGACATGGGATCTTGTTCCACTACCACAAGGAAGGAAAGCCATCAGGAACAAATGGGTCTTCAAGATTAAACGAGATGGCAATGACCAAGTAGAGTGGTATCGTGCTAGATTGGTGGTGAAAAGATTTGCTAAGAAAGAAGGCATTGACTTCAACGAGATATTCTCTCCTATTGTTTGACTTACAATAGTTCACGTACTCCTGGTGATGTATGCTACATTTGACTTGTACTTAGAGCAGTTAGACATGAAAACTGCATTTCTTCATGGTGTACTTGAAGAAGAGATTTACATGCTCCAACCAGGAGGTTTTGAAGAAAAAGGAAAAGAGAATTTGGTTTATAGATTGAACAAATCTCTATGCGGTCTCAAACAGGCACCGAGATGTTGGTATAAAAGATTTGATTCCTTCATCATGAGCCTTGGATACAACACACTTAGTTTAGATCCTTGTGCTTACTACAAGAGATTTGGTGATGGTGATTTCATTATTCTGCTGTTGTATGTTGACGACATGTTGGTAGCAGGCCCCAACAAAGATCGTATTATAGACTTGAAGGCACAGTTGGCTAGGGAGTTTGAAATGAAGGACTTGGGACCAGTAAACAAGATTCTAGGGATGCAAATTTACTGAGACATAAATAATAGGAAGATTTGGCTTTCTCAAAAGAACTACTTGAAGAAAATCTTATGACACTTTGACATGCAAAATTGTAAGCCAATTTCTACCCCTCTTCCTATTAATTTCAAGTTATCCTCAAGTATGAGTCCTAGCAACGAAGCAGAGAGGATGGAAATGTCTCGAGTACCTTATGCATCAGTAGTGGGTAGCTTAATGTTCGCTATGGTATGCATAAGACCAAACATTGCACAAGCAGTGGGAGCGGTTAGTCGATTCATGGCAAATCCTGGAAAAGAGCATTGGAGTACTATGAAGAGGATCTTGAGATATGTCAAGGGTACCTCAAATGTTGCATTGTGTTATAGAGGATTAGACTTTACTATCAGAGGCTATGTTGATTCAGATTATGCAAGTGATCTTGACAAGAGCAAGTCCACCATAGGTTATGTGTTTACTTTTGCTGAAGAAGCTGTAAGCTGGGTTTTGAAATTGTAGTCTATCGTGGCTACTTCAACGAGGGAGGCAGAATACGTTGCAGCGCATAAGCTAGCAAAGACGCAATCTGGTTGCAAATGCTATTGGAGAAGCTTGTACACAAATAAGAAAAGATTGCTCTATTTTGTGATAGTCAAAGCGCTTTGCACTTGGCAAAGAATTCAGCATTTCACTCGAAGACAAAGCACATATGAGTTCAATATCATTTCGTTCGTGAGAAGGTGGAAGAAGGAAGTGTGCATATACAGAAAATCCGTACTAAAGAAAATCTAGCAGATATTTTAACAAAGTTGGTTAACAATGATAAGTTCACATGGTGTAGATCCTCTGTTGGCCTAGCAAAAACATAAACAGCATAGAAATGGCAAGTAAAAAGGATAGAAGGATTGCAAAAGTGACTTTAAGTGGGAGAAATGTTGCAGTAAAGTGTCTCTTGTGACTTGACTGAATTTGGGCCAAAGCCCAAGGCTTTGACAGTGACCTTGTGAATTAAGGAAGCCTATTGCTTCCTTGTCAAGACTTTGAAAAGTCTTTGGTGCACAGTATTCTTAACGATAAGATTTGTTCTATCGCCAAGAAATCACAGCCTTTGATACCTATATATATGGGTTTTAACATTCATATCTAGTATCCCATTTTGAGCATTTGAGTGAGTTAAATATAGAAAGAAAGTGAGAGAGTATTAGAGAGAGAAAATTGATAGGTTTCTTCCAAATACTTGTGTCTTTCTTTTGTTTGAAAGAGTGGGTTTTTCTTTACAATAGGGTGTTATCCTTTGTGCTCTCTTTATTTTATTTTAGAGAAAAATTATTGTATCATTTTGTTATAGTAAAACCCTTCTATAATTTACCTATTTTTTATCCCTGTTTATTTAGAGAATTTTTCCACACAAAATTCTTATTTTTATAGTTTGTAACTTAGTTATAATTGAGTGTCCCGTACCACGATCTCGAATCTCCTAACAAAAGCTATCAAATTCTAACTTCGATTTTGCTTAGACAGAGAACCCTTTTCTCACAACGCATCTTTTTTTGCTCCAACAATCCTCCCTTCTCTCTCTCTCTCTCTCTCTCTTTAATATATCCTTTTGGGGAGATGTTTCTCTCTTTTCTTCTCTCTTATTTTGGTTGGTGAGCTAAGTTCTAGCTGCCTCGTCGTATTAACCTCCCTTGGATCATGGAGAGCTCGTTGTGTCCCTTGGATGCTCCCAAGTAACCTTTTTTGAATTCTGGGTCTTTCTTTAGGACTTCCAAAATTTAAGGATTGTTGAAGATTATTACATGTTAACATTTCTATCTGCTAAACAACATATGACAGGTTAGACGTCTTCTTCTTCTTCTTCTGCAACTAAGATTTTTGTGATGTTAATTTTCTGAATTGTTTTGTTTTAGAGTGTAAACTTTGCTAAGCGCTCTGTTTCTATGCAATTAAATTCATCTGTTTTGGGCATTAAAAGTAGGGTGAAAATTGGAATAAAATTGAAGATAGTTCCCCAGAATATTTGATCAACTGACCCTCAAAATCTGATGTAAATAGGATCTTAGTTGGACGGTTTTGTGGTGGTGTAAGAAACACTCACCAGCAAGATATAAACTGTCAGATCATGAGATTAGAAAGAGTACGCTAGTTTAACAGAACTGGATAAAACTCTGACGGTACAGAACGGGGGATTTTTGAAAGTAATTTTTGCAAAAAATTTTATTTGGTCAATGATTTTTTTTTTTTTGGTTTTTAGACATTAAAAAATTAGTTTTTGAGACGTCAAAACAATTTCAGTTTTTTTTTTCTACTCTAATTAGGTCCTTTTTTTCAATACAGTCATTTTTTTTTTTTTTAAAAAAGCTAAGACAATTTCGTTGATCAAAAAAAACTTTTTTTGATGCTAAAAAAAATATCATTTACTTAATTTTAAATTTTCTTTTGACTTTTTTTCAAATTTTTCCGTACAGAACATTGCCCTTTTACTAGTTTTTTTTTTTCCTTTTACCGTACCAAAGAATTATCCTTATTGTTTTTGTGGCAAATCTTTTGGAGGAGGAAAGCTATGGTGTTCTGCCAAATTGACCATACCTGGAATATGGGTGTCTGGAGAGAGACAAATTATGCTTATAATGTTGAAGATGAAAGTTGAAGTTGGTCAAAAGTCCATTTTGATTATTGGGTTGTTCAAAAAGGTTGTAGTTTCTAAGAACGTGTTAAATGCTATTTTGTTTTTCTTATCTTGGTCACAACATTGTTCTTTGTTTAAGTAACTTAAGGGAAGTATAAGTAAGTTTGACTTTGGAATTTCATGAACATTTGAGATATAGTCAAAGATTTGAAACTATGTCTTTGTGGTGACACTATTGAGCAACTAAATGAGTTTGGATTTTGTTTGAGAAGTCTTTTTGCTGTGAATTGTGGATCTGCAGCAAAGTCAGCAACATTTTGAGGGCAATGAAGTGTTTTTACTTCTACGGCAAAGAGACAAATGAAGAGCCAAAGACTACAAAATCCAGTTCTATGGCTTCTTCTTCTACTTCCATATCAACTGATCGCGACATAAGGCGATCTAGCTCTGAATCTCATTCTCAGAATGTTTCGGAATTCAGCACGTCATCTGCCAAGTCATTCGCAATATTGTCTCAAAGGCAGAGTAATCTCAGGGAATTCACATTCTCGGAGTTGAAAACAGCAACCAAAAATTTCAGCCGATCCCTCATGATTGGAGAGGGTGGGTTTGGCGGTGTGTATAAGGGTGTGATTCACAGCTCCGAAGATCAACACAAGAAGATCGATGTTGCCATCAAACAACTAAGTAGAAGAGGATTGCAGGTAAGTTTTCTTCTCTCTCTTTGTTTGATTTAATGGTATACTTTAACCATATCAATCAGTTCATAATCAATTATGCAAAAAAAGATATTTCAAAGAAACTTGATGCAGATTTGGGAATTTAAGATACACAGAAATTGGAATAATATATATCTTCAGTGTATAAGCATAACCTTCTTGCTAGCATTTATCACTTTTTTGCTTTCTTCGGAGTTTAAATAGAGGAAAATCAAAAATGGTTTGAAAACCGGAATGGCCATAATATTTCTGAAATGGAAAAGGAAATATTTCTATCAGTCTTTTCCCCCTCAAATATCCGATTTTCAAATCCTTCATCTTGTACTCTCTTTTTCTTGCAGGGCCACAAAGAATGGGTGACAGAATGTAATGTCTTGGGGGTGGTTGAACACCAAAACCTTGTTAAATTGTTGGGATACTGTGCTGAGGATGATGAAAGAGGGATCCAGAGATTGCTAATATACGAGTACATGCCCAACAGAAGTGTTCAGGATCATTTATCTAGCCGGTTTCAGATGCCACTTCCCTGGGGCACAAGGATGAAAATAGCCCAGGATGCTGCCCGTGGCTTAGCTTACCTCCATGAAGAAATGGAATTTCAGGTACTTCTCAGATTTTTTTTCTTTGAAGTTTACTTGTTTAGGTATCGTCAAAAAAATAGTTCATGGTTGCAAAAAGTTAGCTAGGAAAGTTATTTTAATTGGGTATTTAACATTTGTTATGATAGCGTTACAAGAAACCAATTAACAGCAAGAAAAGGAGTAGTAATCAGGAATTAAGTGGACAACATATCGGCAAATCAGGTGAATTCTGACTATAGTGTAGCCATTGATTATATTACGTGGTTACGACGTGTTTTAAGGTTCATATCCTTCAGTACTCTGCGATAGCATGTTTACTCATACTTGTCCTGAAGTCATTTGGCTATTGTCATTCCAACAGATTATCTTTAGGGATTTCAAGTCTTCAAACATACTTTTGGACGAGAAATGGAACGCAAAATTGTCGGACTTTGGATTAGCCAGATTGGGGCCTTCAGATGGATTAACTCATGTCTCTACTGCGGTATGCTTATAATCTACTCTCATAATGGCTGTGTTAATTAGGCAGCTAAATTTCCAAGTCTAACATCATTTTGATCATCTAATATTTATTCTTGTGAAAGTCAAAAAATTATAACTTGTTGATCTATTTCAATATGCTTTTTCTAGTTGTAACCATGTGATTTCTCTATCAAAAGTTAGTTCATAACAAATTCTTCTCATGTTCATGCAGGTGGTAGGAACCATTGGCTATGCAGCCCCAGAGTACATCCAAACAGGGCGTCTTACCGCAAAAAGCGACGTGTGGAGCTATGGAGTCTTCATTTATGAACTCATCACAGGCAGGCGCCCAGTGGACCGAAACCGCCCCAGAAGTGAGCAAAAGCTCTTAGAATGGGTCAGGCCACACCTCTCTGATGCCAAAAAGTTCCGGCAAATTTTGGACCCAAGGCTTGAAGGGAAGTACTCCCTCAAGGCTGCCAGAAAGCTAGCATCTGTGGCCAACCGGTGCCTTGTGAGACAGCCTAAATCACGTCCCAAAATGAGCGAAGTCTTGGACATGGTGAGTCGAATTGTGGAGTCGGCAGACGTAGGAAGCCCCCAAATGCCACTGCAAAGTTTACCCTCGCAAGATGAAACCAGAAAATCCAAAAGGGAGATTTTGAAAAAGCTTGTGGATCCATTTATTGGAGAAAAAGGTTGTTTGGTGTGGCAAACATGGAGACCTCAAGTCGTGAGGACTTGACCACATTTTTGAGAAACAAAAAGAGACGCTATTCTTTCATCTTTTGGATGAACTAGCTCATGTACCATTTTTTTTTTTTTCCATGTGTATATTACTCTTTTTTTTTTTTTCTCCCTGTTTACTGATGAATACAGTTGGGAAATTGCAAAGTTTAATCAAATACAAATGGGTGCTTATACAATCTCTTTATGCGTGTTTTTACTCTTTCACTGTTTATCCAAATCACATCTTTATCCAAGACTGGTCCACCAGGCACAGACCTTGGCTCTGGCTAAATTTTCCATCTTCAAAGGAACTCCTCTGTATCGATCATCTATCTTTTCTCCGTGTACTGAAGTCAAGGATGAGAATTTAAAAAAAGTTTTTGACAGTTTGTGAGGCCAACATTTTCTCACTTGTACTCCAAACTACGTGGGATGTGTGACGTCTCACAAACATGGCCCAGAATTTCTCCATTAAAGAATCTAAATAACCACCTAAGCAAGAGTTGAAATTATTTTTTACATGACAAGAATTCGGGGTTAAGGGTAAATTGGAAACCAGATCGTTGGATGTATCGGGGATTGGAGGAGCGTTTTTGTGTGTCAAAATGAAAGCTATATTGTGGCGTTTGATATCTAGGTTCTCACGGATTGAACCCATGCCTCCAACTTTACTTGGCATTGGTAAACAAAATAGTGCAATGGTTTAAAATGACAAGGATAGCTTAAAACAGGTTTATTAGTTTTGAGTACTTGATTCTCTTAAAATAGGAATGTTTTGAACTATTCTTTACTGTAAAAGACCCTTCTTATTTTGTTTTTTGTTCTTAAACTATATTTAAATTGATATTTCTAATATAACAATAGCCATTGTTCATATCTTTATATTTCAAATGTTAGTTTAAAACTACTTTGTAAACTTATGTTATAAGTTAAAACCACAAAGATAAAAACCACCGGTTCAAACCCACATACAAAACATACACAGTGGCAATCAAAAGAATGAAATTGTTTCACAAATAGGTGGGAAGATCAAAGATAGAGTGAGGGAATATTTTGTGATAGAAGATTTGACTTTGGGAAATGCAGGTTTTTATGTTAGTTTTTCAGTGGCTATTTATTTACTTATGGAAATTTTTAGTGTTTACTTGAGTTGATTTATTTCTTTATTTTTTGTAATCCCACATAAATAAATAAAAAAAGAGATTTACTTTTTTTTAGAAAAGAAGAGAAAAATATTGTTGATACTTTATATATGTAATTGACAATTTTTATTTTGTGGGAATCAAAAAGATACTCATCGATGGGTATCTGTCTTTCAGCCATTAAATCTACAAAAAAAAAAAAAAAAAAAAAAAAAGAAGTGATAATGATTAGTCTAATGGATTCCAAAACATGCAGTATCAGTGGGAGTTCCCATTGGAGAAGTGTTGGAAAATGAGTATGCAATAGATTTTAAAAATTTTTAGTTAAAAATTTTTTCCAAATAAGTTAGACATGTTATGTATATAAATTAATAAAAGACCTTTCGTATCTTTTAGTAGACCAAAAAAATTGTCGAAATTGTAATGAGAAAAACCTACCGAAAGGGCCTCAACTAATTGGTCTCCTTTGGTATTTTCTTTCCATGATCAGAAAGCGGGTGGTCGCACGACCTTCAGTTTTTGCTCAGGTGACCTCTCCTTTCTTTAAATTTCTTAAGTGATCTAAGAAGCAATAGAAAATCGTTCCCTTTATATAGAGGTCGGATTGGGGCTAGTCCTTATCAGATTTGGCCCAAAATTCAAATCAGATTCAAAATTTGAGTTTACGTCAATCAAAAGTCATGTATCCAACATACTAGTATGTGTATCTTTATGTAATTTAGGATATCATCTTTTGGTACATCAAAAGACATAAGTCAAGAATAGGATCTCATTGATTCATTTCAAGATTAAGATGTAAAATATGATAGATGTTGGATCAACAATTAATATA
>CAMOHE010054898.1:4161-15971 GCA_946598075.1 Artocarpus hirsutus | reverse complement strand
TATCTATGTTGAACTGCTATGATATGAGAATTACATATGAAACTACGATATGAACTCACCCTGTATTGATTAGCAAGGAACATAGTGAATTAACATATGTTGTTATAAGTTGAGAAGCATGGTTAGGAAGATTGACTCTTTAAATGATGATTAAATAATGAGAAAATGGTGAAACGTGAAGAGGGCGACGGTTACGTCCTTAGGCACGAATACCCTAAAAGGTAAAATAGGGGGAACGTGATGACGCTTCCTTGGGTCAAAAGTCCTAGAACGCACTGTACAGGAATCGACTTGGTGATGACTCGAGGCTTGATGCTCCTTCACCAGAATACCCTCGGAATGTTTAGAGGGTGGCCAAGCACGCCCATTTGGGTTGCAATAAGTTGAGTAATACTTTATAAAATGTGGATACCTAGTAATAATTATGAATGAGAATATTGTATATATGTATATGTATGAAACTTGGTAATGATTAACTATGGTATCTACGGAATATGATCATAATCAATCTCATAATTTAGGTAATGATGAAAACTAACTAACCATGCAGGTTTAATGTGGTAAGAATAAAACCTTAAGGTGAGTAATGGTTTTCCTTACTGAGCATGTTGTCGCGTATTCCCTGTTATGTTTATCTTTTCAGGACTCACTAAGTGTGAGGTGGCTACAAGAAAAATAGTTGAAGAAGCTATGTAGCTATATTACGTTGAGATTGCTTTGAATGCAAAAAATGATCTTCATGATAATGTAAGCATCGATTGTTATTTTCTGTGACTGTATTAAGATTTGTTGAGGGTTGAAAAAATGATGATGACAGTTATATATTATTAAAATTTAAGGTGCTACATTAAACTGTGGTTTATTTATTTGTTTATGTTTTTATTTTAATTTAAGAGTTTTTATTTAAGTCCCGGGCAAATTACTTTGATGATTTATATTTATTTTCTAATCTTTATTTTATAAAAATTGTTAACCCCCACTTAGGGGCGTTACAACATTCAACATAAATGAACATAAAGAGGACAACATTTAATATATGAAAATAAATAATAAACTCTTTATTGATTAAATGTCTTCCAAAAACTATTATATTTTTTAATCCTTAGGGCACCTAGTCTAACAACAATTCTCCTATTTAATTAGGAGAAATGAGTGGTTTGGTATAAAAAAGCCCTATCAATTTAAGTTTTGATCTTTGATGGTCAACTCTCCATCGAATTAGGTTTAAATTGTCATGTTTCTATTATTTTTAGGATTATTTTTATATTTGCTTTCTGAACTATATCACTTATGTCATTTTGCTTTTCGACTTTTAAAATGTACTATGTAATCCCCTCAAACTTTGTCCTATTTACAAGTGTCTCGCTTTTATTTAACTTTGTTGGTTTTTGGTCCTTTCTTGCAGGCCGCGGCACCATACTCCCCTCCCCGACCTGAAAAGGAAAAAAAAAATCCAAACTATGTTATTTATGTTATTTTACCCATTGACTTTTAACTTGTGTCACCATGTCCCCTCAACTTTTTAATTAGCAAATAATCTCTTCCCGTCTAATTTTGTATAAAGATTTTTACAACATGCCATTCAAATATAAATACAAAGAAAATGCAAGAGCGAGTTGAGGGGAGGGATAAAATACAAAATCCCTTAAAATAATATTTTAAACTTGAAGACCACTATTTTCTTATGGAATTTTGTGGGTTTTTTTTCCTCTCCTTAAGCTCTTTTGTTTTGAGGTTGGGATGACCTATTGCAGAAAACAATACTTCTTTCTTAATCTTTTTTTTTCCTTAAGCTCTTTTTTATGTTTGGGTTTTTCCTCAAACATTGACTTGTTAAGCTGAACAAAATTGGACAAATAGAGGTTATTTAAAAAAAAAGTTTGAAAGAACATAGTTATATATTTTGAAATTCGGGGACAAAATAACAAATATGACATAGTTCGGGGAGGGAGGGTTACAAAAATACTTCGCAAAAAAAAAAAATCCAAAAACTAATGAAAATAGATGGAAGGAGGATACTTGCTAAAAAAGTAAAGTTTGAGAGAATTATGTAGTACATTTTAAAAGTTAGGGGGTAAAATGACATAAGTGACGGTTCATAAAGCAAATGTGAATATAATCCTCATTTTTACTTTCTATTAATTTGATGCTTAAAATATTAATTTATAGGGTGTTTGGCATAGTGGTGGGAACAATTGGTTAGAACTGTTTTTACTGTAGCATGTGAGAGCTTTAAACTATAGCAACTTTTTTCTTTTTACTGTAGTATGGAAGAGGTTTATACTATTCATAAATGAGTTAGTGGTGTAAACCGCCCTTCGCAAAACACCCGTTAAGGCCTTTTTTTTTTATTTTTTATAAATCATATCATGCCATAGAAATTTTGTAAGATAATTAAGCAAATGGTCTATTTTTTTTCCACCTTTTTAAATAAATGATCAAATTTTCTAAGAATTAGGAAAGTAATTTTTTTTTAACAATAGTAGTTCATTGATTATTACATTACTAATTAACTATAATTGATCATTATGCTTACTCATCAAAGAAAATTATAACTGATCATTAATAAATTAGTCTATTATTGAATTATTTATGATTTATCATTGACAAATAAGTAAATTATTAAATGAAATTAGTTAATTTTCAACTGATATTGGCTAATTGTGAATAAACTACCTAGTTAATCGATGATTAACGATATAAATTAGTGTATTTGATTAACATCAATACATGATTAATATACACAAATACATTATTAATGTACATCAATACATCACTGATGTAAAAATAGCCATTTTTTAATTTTTAAAAACTTAGGTCATTTACTGAAGAAAAAGGCTTAAAAAGAGCCATCAACCCTTAAATCCCAACTTTTATCAAATAACAAAAAACCAAAAAAAAAAAAAAACGAAGAAAAGGAGAGGCTTTGGTCCAAACAGGAAACCCACAACCTCGTACGTAAGCTCATTGTCTGAAAGCAAAACATGTGGAGCCCTACCGGATTTCCCGGTAACCGGTATCATTATGCCACGTAGGACGGATGGGGGCTTCGGTTTCATGTTCTCCCACCTTGAAAGCCAAGCGCGCCCTTGCATCAAGGGAAAAAAAACAAGAAGGATTTTAATTTATTTATTATTTTTCAACAAAGCATGGCGTAAATGGACGGCAAGTTCCTAGTTTTCCCCGCAATTGGCTCTGCTCCGCTTATACCTTCCGTTACGGTTCCGTACTCCAATTTGCTCGAACTTTAACCGCCCCCACCTCAGAGCGTGGCCTTCAAAGCTGCTTTTCTCTTTTTCCTATCTTTCTTTCTTTTTTCTGGTTTTGTATGTCTAGGTTTCTTATCGCTTGTGGTTCTCTTCTTGTCCTAGCCCTATCTTAAAGGTGAGCTTTATTTTATTTTATCTTATTTTTAGGATTGATCATCACCAAATCTAAATTTGTTTTAATATCTCTATCTCTTTTTGTCTTTGAGTTTGCTTCTTCTTTTTTTTTTTTTCCTTTCGTGGGTTTGGTATGGATTCTTTTTTTTTATTTTTTATTTTTTGGTTTCTGCTTTTCATGGATGGGAAAGTTTATTGTGTTGGGATGTGGGATTAGGCTTTTATGTTCACTTTCCCCTTTTGCTTTCTGCGATTTGTTTGCAGTTTGGTGCTTTGAGTGATTTTAGGTTTATTATTGTTGTATTTTTTTTTTTCTATTGAATTGTTTATATCTGATTTTTTGGAGGTGGTCATTGAATTGTTTATATCTGATTTTTTGGAGGTGGGTAGTTTGAAGAATTGAAATTTAGATTATGTGGGTGCTGAATAGACAGAATTATTAATATGGATGATTATTGAAATTGAAAGTCTTATTGGAACAGGGAAAAAAAAAGTTATTTGAATCGAAGTGGTTGTCATTGAAGGAGGACATGTATTTCTTGTTAATGTGAATTTTATGAGATGGGTTTTAGGGCAATAGGTTCTATGATCTTAAGCTTGATTGCCAAAATGGGTTTATGCTTATTTCTGAATCATTGCTTGTTTCTTGGCAGTTACCAAAACTTATTCAGAATCGAGCATAGTGTTGAGGCATAGTTGTTTGAATAGACACAAGTTATTTGATTGTTATGCCAACACATGGCGACATATAAGCTAGATCCTGACATTGAGCGGTGGGGTCTCCATCTGTTAGATGTTTGCACGCTTGCGAATGACGCCTCTCGTAGTACTGTCACTGGATATGACGCGGATGTAAGTAAAGTGGAGTATGTTAGAGAAGGCTATGTTGTTGAGCCATGTAATGTGGAGAACGATGAAGTCATAGCTCATGCTTACCAAGAAGAGTTGTCGAGACTTGCTTCAGCAGAGGCCTCTGGACGTCCTGATTTCGAGGAAGAGCATTCTCAAGTTTCGATTCTCTCGCAGGATTGGGTTGGCCCTTCAAAAAGACATGGTAGGTCTAATTGTGGAAATTTGGCAAATAGATTTTATTTTTTCTGTGCCCTTATTGTTGTAATGTGAGCGATAATGATGTGTAGGGAATGATAATGGTTGGAAGATGGAAAATGGTTGTGATAATAATGGGACAACAAATGATCACAGTAACATAGAAATTCCTGTAGATGACTATATAGAAAATAAAGAGGAAGATGATTCTAGCAAAAGAATGAACCAAGAGGTTGATAATCATCAGATGGGATGTGTTTTCACATATCCTGTTCCTGACGAAAATCAAGGGGAAAACTTGATAAATACGGAAGAATGGCATCATTCATTGGACATAACAGACGAGTCTTCACTTGACAGTGAAGTAGGAAGAAGACTGAATCAGATGGTTCCAGTTCCTGTAAGTATATAACTGTTAAAAAATTATTGTTTGTTGTAATGCGTACGTTTTGATCAGGTATTTGGATTTGGTGTCTGAATTCTAGATCATACTAGCATTGATGTTATCATGTTATTTGGCAGCACGTTCCTAGGACAATTGAAAAAATTCCATCGGTTGATGAAGAGATATCAGATCATGAGAGGCTTCTTGAAAGGTCTTGTGCCAAATTTTCCTTTTTCTTACCTTTTCACATGTTAGTAAAATGTATTTATATTTCTTATGAGAAAAAAGATTATCTTGATATCCTTTGAAACAACAAAATTCTAAGTTTTAGATTTATGCCTGTTACGGGTAATTAATTCAATGGAAGACACTACTAGTTTTTAAGGAATTGTAATAACACAGATAAAATGGGCCAATATGATGTTAAAATTTTACATCTACAATTGTAGGATCATAGTTTCATCCTCTATGATTTTGAAGCTGTTTATCGGGGGCCTAGGGGCATACATTATATTATATATGTATAATTATTTTGTACCGCTCTATTATTTTAATTTTATTTCTTTGATTGATGTTTTGATAAGTAAAACTTTGGTCCATTTATAGACTGCAGTTATATGATCTGGTTGAGAGGAGGGTTCAAGGAGATGGTAACTGTCAGGTTTGTTTCTCTTTTTACTTGCTATTTTTCCCTTTTTTTAATATGTTATTGTGAAATATTGTGTTATTATACATATTGAGTTATTACAGCGTGCTCTTGCTTATATTTTTTTCGCCAATGTTGTATTGTATTCTGTTGTTTTTTCTTGTATGTGAAATGAATTAATTGAATGAGGGGCAATGAAACGGAAACTTGTTGATATAAGAAGACTTGTCATCTGTGCCCAAGTTTGGTCTAAGTGGTTCTGGGGGTTTTGGTTGCTGTTTTGATCCAGCGTTGTACCAAAAAGGAATACTCGTCATTAGTGAATATTCATTTATGTTTTAGCCCCTCCTCATGAATGGGATGTACTATATAGTGTATACTCTTGCTTCTCACATTTATGTTTAATCAGTAGTCCAGCCATACCTCTTTTGTCCTTTAGTTTTACTTTTGTTTCAGTAATTTGTTCATTCATTCATTGCATATTGCTAAAAGATAGACTTCTGTAATGAGTGAGCAAGGAATGGCAATGTTAGAAGGGTTAGTGAGCTATGATAGTATAGGTGGTTAGTAGTTAGTTAGTGTTTAGTTAGAAGGCAGGCAATTAGTATAAAAGGGAGCATTGTTGGAGAGTGATGGAGGTCTGGTTTTATGGGAAAAGTCTTGGTGATTCCAAGCAAAGTGAGACTCGGATAATCTCTCGAATATTATCTGAATTAGGGTTTTCTTTGTTATCTTTCAATTTCTTTATCCATAGAGTTCTTGTTCTTTGTTCAATTTCTGATTTGAAGTTAGTCTTATCACTTTATTGCCGGGACCATATTTTTCTTTGATGATCTCTATTTATGGTGCACATTTATTTTACGATAATTTTAATGAATTCATTTGTCGTTTCTATGTCAAGCAACTCATCTATTTTATAAATTCGAAAATATATGATTTGTTTCATATTTTTTACAGTTTCGTGCATTATCAGATCAACTTTATCGTTCTGCTGAGCACCATGGTTTTGTTAGACAACAAATTGTTGAACAGGTTTGGCCTGCACTATTGTATGCTTTTAGATTGAGCCAGAGTTTGTTTTATTTCATGATTGCACATTTTTCCAACATTTGAATTCTTCTTTTCTAATGTATGTAATCAGTTGAAGTGTCATCCCGAGATGTACGAGGGTTATGTTCCTATGGTCTACGTTGACTATCTAAAGAAAATGAGCAAGTATTATTCTTTCCCCTTGTAGTTATGGTTTCCATCCAAAGGTTGTATCACAATTTTCATTCTTATCATCTCTTGTGTGGATGAATCAGGAGTGGTGAATGGGGTGATCATGTTACTCTGCAGGCTGCTGCAGATTGGGTACGGTGCAAAACTTTTAACATTTCTTATCCCTTATTCTTCTTTCAGGTTTTCTTTATGTATGAATAAATGAATATGAGAGAGAAATGGCATGTTCTGCTGTTCCTTTTTAAAAAGATTGGAAGTAATAGTTGTATTTTTTCTCTACTCTTTTTTCTTCATGGCATCATAGAACATTTGCACCTTTTTTTATTTTTGTTTTTTGTTTCTCCTCATGCAAAAGTTTCTCTGATTTCTTATTATTTTGCCTAATTGACTGCTATGATTGCAGTATGGTGTCAAGGTATTTGTGATAACTTCATTTAAGGATACATGCTCCATAGAGATTCTTCCGCATGCTCAAAAGTCCACTAGAGGCAAGTTTTAGCTTCGTTTGTTCAGAAGCGATTCTGGTATATAAGGGATCAATTATCATGTCACAACCAGTGATGTTTGCTTGTTTGTGGCTTGTGCAGTTATTTTCTTAAGCTTTTGGGCCGAGGTTCATTACAATTCAATTTATCCAGAAGGAGGTAAGCGAATCTATAGTAATTGGTGTGCGTGTTAATCCAGCATATGATTATATTGTCGGCCATTTGGCGATGCTTCTTGCCAATCTTGCAGCGCCATGCAAAAGTTTCAGAAGATTTGATGAATATCCAACATTTTTCTTTGTGATGTGATTTTGATTAATTTTCTTGTATTTTGTTCTTTCGTGCAGAGCTTCCCGCGCCGTGCACAAGGAAAAAGAAGTGGTGGTGGAATATCATAAGCTAGAGATTTCATGGGGTGAAATGTGGTGGTGGCAATAGTTTTTATTTATTTTTTTTAAGCAGAGGGTTGTTTACCACAGTGATGCAGAATAAGAAAGAATCCATGCTTTTTGCATTGTAATGAACAAGAAGATGTAACAAATGGGTTTCTTTTCTTGATTCTGCCTGTGCTGTGAAATGCAAATACTTTTGCATTTGCTGTAAATATGTTCTTTGATTTTAGACCAATCATTTATTCCATTATGTACATAGGTGTCATTATCATTCTTTATTTACTGCTTGTAGACGTGTTGGAACAGAGTTTTAGTGATTGTTTTTTCCTCGTAGTTGTTTAGATTATAAAGTGCAATCAAATAGATTATCGTAAACTCATGATTATTGTAGTTCCAATGTCTTATTTATTTATTTATTTATTTTTTGGGAAGGGTATTTCCAATATCTCAAGTCGCAAGCCTTGTAACAACTAACAAGTACTTGATAAGGTTGTTTTGTTTACAAAATCACAAGAAGCATTGTTGTTGATTTTAATTTCCCACATCGGAGAGGAAAAAACTAAGGCGTTTAAATAACGCTTGAACCTAAAATTTTACCCTATCGAACTCGGTGACTGAGCTGCGGGGCAGTTAGGTCTGTTGGAGGAAATCCAAACATAGACTACGGCATTAGCACGTTTGGCCTTCTGATGAAAGAGAGAGAACAGATTTTTGAAATCTTTTCAAGTACATAACATATTTTGAAATGTAGAAAATAGGAGTAAAAAAAGTTTACTGTAAATTTTTTTTAAAATAGTAAATAGAAATGTAAAAATTTTCTTTACTAAGTACATTTTTTACTTATTATTATTCACTACAAATATTTTTAACAAAATCGAAGCTAAAGAAGGACCAGGGGTTAATTTTGTCAAATTTGCACTTCTATATATCTATATATATTTGTGCTAAGGTTATATACAGGTCTGCTCCCAAAAAAACTTAAAGGATTTTTCCCTCAAAAAGTGAAAAATTATCACTTTAACTAAAGTCCAACCAGCAAAGATCTGTAAAGTCCGCTTTAAACTAATGCTTAGCAAAAATCTTCTATTTATTTCGCCTAATTGATTGCTATGATTGCAGTACGGTATTGAGGTATTTTAAGAAACGATTCATTTGAAAGTTTTCAACTTCATTTGAAAGCGATTCTGGTATAAGGTTTGGAATTTTTTTAATTAAGATCACCAGTAATTGTCAAAGGGATCAAATTTCATATGTGGCAATTGGTGATGTTATTTTCTGCAGTGTGCAGCTATTTTCTTGAGCTTTGGGGCCAAGGAGGAGGTAAGCGAATCTACATTCGTTGCTGAATTTGATAATCCAGGAAAAGATTACACAGACGACGTTTGGCCGATGCTTCTTGCAAATCTTTCAGTTTCACGCTAAAGTTTCCAAAGATTTGACGAATATCTAACACTTTTCTTTGCAACATGATTTTGATTAATTTTTCTTCTGGTTGTGTTTTTCACACAACAAGTGAAACAGGGCATCCTTAAATAATATATAAGTTTCATAAAGTTTTTACAATTCACAATCATTTCTATGCCTAAATTAGTGAGTTTATCACAAAAGAAGTGAGACGAGACGTGGCTAAATAATAGATAAGTCTCAACAAGCTTTTTCAATTTACAATTGTTTCTGTGATTAAATGAGTGTTTTTTACACAAGAAGTGAGACGAATGCGTGCTTAACTAATAGACAAGTCTCAACAAGTTTTTTCAATTTATTATTGTTTCCGTGGTTAAATTAGTGTGTTTTTGTGAAAGAAGTGAAATAGGGCATGCTATTGATTAATTTTCTTGTGAATGTTTTTTCGTACAAAGGTTCCCGTGCCATGCACGAGGAAAAAGAAGAAGGGGCAGAACATTATAAGCTAGGGATTTTCATGGAGTGAAAAGTGGTAGTCACAAAATGATTAGTTTTCATATTTTATTTTTTAAACAAAGCGTCAAAATAAGGAAAAAAAAAAAAAACCATGTTTTTTCCTTTGCGATGATCAAAGATAATATAGGTTTCTTTTCTTGCTTTTGTTGATGCTGTGAAACGTAAATGCTTTTGCATTAGCTGTACATGATATATTCCTTGGTTTTAGATTAATCTTTCATTCCATTGTGTGTATAGGTGTCATCATCATCCTTTATTTACTGCTTGTAGCCTTGTGTCGGAACAGTTGTTTTGACTGATTTTTCGTGGTATGTTACTTTAATTTATCAGTTATTTAGATTAAAGGAGTGTTTAACAGTTGTGATTCGGATCATTTTTTTAGTATATAAAGCTTTTATATGCTACAATAAAAAAACAATTATAACCATTTTATCAAAAACCTTATAAATAATGCAATAGAAGAAATTATCATAAACTCATGATTATTGTAGTTGCAGTTTCTTACGTCGAAGAGCTAATAAAAACTATTTGCAAGAAGGTTTTGATAATAAAACCACGACAACCGTTGTTGATGTCAACACATCGGAAAAGGATATAAAGCGGATGGGACATTTGCCGAGGTAGCTTGTAACCAAGCGGGGCAATTGGGCCTGTTGAAGGAAGTACGACATGGATCACGGCCCAAGCAGGTTGTGTACGGCATCTACGACTCACTACGAGTAAGGTGGGTCAAGTATATTCTCATCCAACTAAACACCTGCAATTTTTTTTTTTTAGAAAACAATTTTTTTAAAGATATAACCTAGTAATAAATTCACACCAATTTTATTAAAAAGTAAAGAGTTTAAGTCCTTCTACCCCCAAATTTTGAAAAAAAAAAAAAACCAATATAAGGAAAAATATGTGATCTTTTATCTCAAACAATAATAATATATAGGGTAAATCCTGATATGTATTTCATAGCAAATAAACAATGTTAATACATTAAATAAATTATATAAAATAAAATTTTACAGGAAAAAATTGTCTTCTTTCATCTCAAACAATAGTAGAGTATATAAAACAAATTTTGATATTTTTTCATAGCAAAAAGCCATTTTTTTATATAAAAAAATCTAAGAAAATGAAATTCTATAGGAAGTACAACATGGATCACGGCCCAAGCAGGTTGGGCCTGTTGAAGGAAGAACAACATGGATCACGGCCCAAGTCGGGTGTACGGCATCTAGGATATACTCCCGAGTAAGATGGGTCAAGTATATCCTCATCCAACTACATACCTGCAATATTTTTTCTTTTTATTAGAAAATAATTTTTTTAAATGTATAACCTAGCAGTAAATGCACACTAATCCTATAAAAAAATAAAGAGTTTAAGTCTTTCTGCCCCCAAATTCTAAAAAAAAAAAAAAAAACAATATAAGGAAAAATATGTGATCTTTCATCTCAAACAATAATAATATATAGGATAAATCCTGATTTTTTTTTCTTAGCAAATAAACAATTTTAATACATTAATAAATTATATCAAATGAACTTTTATAGGAAAAATTTGACGTTTTTCATTCAAACAATAGTAGAGTATATAAAACAAATTTTGATATTTTTTCTTAGCAAAAAGCCATTTTTATATCAAAAAATCTAAGAAAATGAAATTCTCTAGGAAAAAAAATTTCTCCCTTTCATATCAAATAACTGTAATATATACAACAAATCCTAATCATTTTAACGACAAATTAAAACAAGATGTCAACTTTTCAATTACCTTCTACAACGCCGATGAATATGGACGCCTCATATTTTAATACTCAACAATGTTCTTATGCTTCTCTGTTAAGTCAGACATTATTGCCTTATCTGAATGCTCCTATCAAACAAGATGTCAATAAAATTAAGATGAACGAGAAAATCTACCAAAAATGAATTCAAACATATAACGCCTCAATTATTAGAATCCTTACTATGTCCAAGGGAGATACACGGCCATGAAAAATATCATTGTTGAAATCATGTTGTAACACCCCGAAGTTAATTAAGTGCAATTAGAATATTAAATGGTGAATTAGTGTGCCATGATGAGTGTTTTGAACTTAATTTGATTACTTTGTGGAAACCTTGTGTTAATTACTTTTGATGATTTTTAATTGTTCTAAATTGTTTTTGATTGTTAATTTAAGTTTTAATAAAACAATTTGATTTGAAAACAGTGTGTGGTTGCACACAGTTTTATGCAACTACTTTTCTCTCTCTTCTTTTATTTATTTCACTTTTCCTCTCTCTCTTCATTTTCTCTCGTTCACCCTCTCTCTCTTCTCTTCCCTTCTCTCGGTTT
>CAMOHE010054897.1:29421-97671 GCA_946598075.1 Artocarpus hirsutus | reverse complement strand
TTTTTTTTTTTTTTTTTTTGATCAAATCGTTTTCCAATATTTTCTTTAAGCACTTATACATTGTACGAATATATATATATATATATAAAATAAATTTATCCGTATATGTATTTAACATATGGTTTTAACTTTTTCTAAAAATCGTTATATATAACTATATATGAGGCTATAATACAACAATTATCAACCCAATAAATAAATATCTATTTATATATATATATATAATATGAATTTAACGTTGCAATCGTTATTTATATCTATATTTACACTGACACGTACTTTTATGTATATATGCCACACGTTTTTTTTTTTTTAACGATGAATACCAGATAAACGTCTCACACACACAAACATATATGTAGTCCTTTTTTCTATTATTTTTTTAAATAGTAATTTCACAAAAACAAACACATACAAAATTATCTTTTTTTTTTTTTTGCTAATACAAGAATGGAATGACATGGTTGTAAAAAAAAGATAAAATAATAATTTATAATTATGCTTTATTTTTATCGAGAAGTCAAATGATATACGATTAGCGAAGAATTAAGGGAGTGAAAAAAAGAATAGACCAGAGACTGGCCCTACAATTTCTCTCTATACTAATATTGTTAAGGACAACTTCAATGCAAACAAACTTTGAGAGCCTCATGATTGCGTTACTTTCCCGATAAGCTAACAATGTGGCAGAATCAAGGAAGGCTAGACACGAGAAAGTGGAGAGAAGACAGTGAGACTTAGAAAAAAAATAAGAAGGAAGACAGAAAGAGGAAAGGGAAAAACAAAGTACTAATTAAAATGATAAATAAAGGTCTTGTTTCATTCACTGTCCGAATTGTGGTTTGAGAGAATTTCAATACAAACACTTTGCAAAACACATATTTACATTGTACTTTTCACTTGGATTGGGCAATCTCGTAAACAAAACAAGGAAAAAACTTGAAAAAATTCCACAAATGGCCAACTTTGACCACCTTTTTAAATAAGTAGCCGGATTTTTTTATTTTTTTATTTTCAAGTAAATGATCAAACTTTCTAAAATTAAAGAAGTGGATATTTTTTCAGGTAATATATCACCAATTAACTATAGTTTATTATTGATATAATGGTTTATTATCGACAAACATAGTTATCATAGATTTATTAATATTTTGTTGTCAATAAACTCATTTATTATTGAGTAAAATTGCTTAATCACTAATACTGTTTAATCATCAATACATTATAAGTTAATATGTGATAAACCGCTAAATTAATCATTGATAAGCCGCAATCAACACATCACTGATTAAACAGGGATCGGCTGTCGTGCTTCTCTGTCATATCACCTGTCTATCCAAGGAAAATTGAACACGTCATTTAAGTGGAAGAGCCCCAACTGAGTCAACAAACGGCATTAGGTTTTTTCCGTTCTTTTCTTTTTCCTGAAGCACTGCTTGGTTTTTTCTTTGGGCTGAGTAAACCACCGCTTAGTACTTATTTTTTCTTATTCTTCTTCTCAATCTTTCTAGTGACGATACTATTCTCCTCATTGAATATCTATGGAACCAAGACTCTTCCTCTTGTCCTTTGTGTTGATTGCAATCCCAATAACTGTCTTTTTTCTTTCTCTTCAAATCCCCAAACATTTTTCATCTTCACCCTCAGGTACTAACCCAGTTTCATCAAGTTCAAGAATAGAACGTTTCTCGTTTAAAATTTATCACTGCAATCGAACTCTACGAAAGATGAAATCTATGAAATTTCTTGTCACTTAATTTTCTTAATTTTTTTCTTTTTCTCTCACTTTTTTTTTTCAATAAGATAAAAGTGATTAATTGCTTTTCTTAAAAAAATCTCTTTTTTTTTTAACCAGAATGTTTGATAGGTTGTGATTCAGATTATTATTTTTTATTATAAATAATATAAAATTTTTATATATTATAATAATAATAAAAATTATTATAATATAAAATTATTATATGCTACAATAAAAACAGTTTTAATCAATAACTTTAATTATTTTTTAAACATCCCACCAATCAAAACAAAAGTTTTCTCTTGATCCAAAAATGAATTTTAATTTTTTCTGATGAAAAAAAAAAAAGTAAAAAAATCACTTCACAATCAGAATAGTGCACGGTCAACCACTCACGGGCACCAAATTTTGAGATTCTAGTTCTCTAAAACTGTCGATGCTCAGCTTCTTCTTGAGGAGGTTTGACGATGGTCGCCGCAAGAGGGCTCTTCAACTTGGCAATCGATACCACTGCTGAGGGCCTCAGATCCAACGGTGGAGTGGTCTCCTGTAGAGAGAACGAATTTGCGCTCATTAACCGAGTGAGTATGTCTGTTAGTGGCCTGTCAATGAGGTGACGTGTTGGAAAACTATTGGATGGACAGAGTGTTAGACTGGGGAATTAGACAGACCATCTGCGTCGCAATTGATTAACATTAGTTATTGGTTAATATACATCATTAACTAACTATTAAAGAAAAAGAGAATTCTATAATTTCAAAAACTTCCACCAATTTTTTTTAAAAAAGCTTGAAAAAAGCCAAATAACCTCAAATCCCAAAATTCCCGGCTTCCTTTTCATGTCATTATTTTATATCATCTGTGTTTTTTTTTTGCCTCAATTTCTTTTAATTTTTTACTTCATTGCCCCCAGTCTTATAATATTCTTAGAAAATCCTCAACAATTTACAAATGTCTGTACTAATCTCATATTTGCATGGGCAATGTGTTGTCCTAAAACGAAATATTTATTTTACAAAAAAAAAAATTTGTTATTGAGATTTAGATTGTAAGAAGAAGTCTGAGTGTGTTTGAGAATCAAATTTCAACTCTAACGTTTTAACTGCTATATTATAAATCTCTTATATGATATAATGTAAAGCAAAAAATGTTTAAGTTTTAATTTCAAGTTCTATCGTAGTTATTAAACACTCTAAAAAAAGCGCCAATGAAAAGGCATTAAACATTATTTATTTTTGTAAATTATAACACAAAAAAAAGGAAAGAAAAGTGCATGCAAAATCGAAGAAGAGACTTTTTCTTCTAAATCATTATATTAACTTAACATTCAATTTTCAGAGCCAAAAACAAAAGAAAAAAAACCTTGAATGTTCGTTGCACCGTCAATCTTATTTTAAAATGCCAAATGGAATCCACTAGTTAAGTCAGCCAACCGCTTGAAGTTAGGTCGGCTGATATAAAAATATTTACTATTGTTTTGCATGATAGAACTTGAAATTAGGTGAGAATACACTTGAAAAGAAAATTTAGTTGAGAATGTATATTTGTACAGTATTAAGTTAAATCAGACCTTAAATTTATTTCTTCCTTTCTTTGGAGAAGACATTATTGAAATATAAATTTTTTGACTTCCTATACGGATTGGTTGTATTGCTCGAATACGATCACATGGGCAAGCAAGAACAAAGGGACATGGAGTCTAGGGATGGAGCTAGACTTTCAATTCACGGGGCATAAATAAAGACAATATTTATATAACTAATACAGTAAAATTTGTACCATTATTTTAATAAAATTTTATTGAACAAGTAATGCATTACAATTGTTCTCGACGGGTTTTCATCTTTTGATATCATTACATAATATTTTCGCAACCAAACTATCATTCATCCTTTGATCCCTCATTTTATTTCGTAAATAATTCTTCATGACATTCATTACAAAAAATACTCTCTTAACTGTAGCAGTAGCAACCGGAAGAATTAATGCAAATGCAACAAGTAAATAAACTAGTGTGTATATTTCATTTTGTCTCAACCATCTTCTATGCAAGATCTCCGATGCCTTTTTCTTCTTTAAACTTCTCGTTATCATGCACATCGAGAGTATAAGTTTGAAGTTGATCACCAAGTGCCATAAGCTCTACTGCTGAAAAATCTTGAGGATAAAATTCAGGAAAGTGGATTAACTTTTGCTTGTCAAAAGGAGAAGGAATTATTTGGACACAAACATGCAACTCAGCATTTGTCTCAGTGAAATGATCAATCAACTCTTGTAGTTGCATATCAATAACAGAATAGAATAAATCAACATGAAAATGTAAATTTGTAACTTCTTCAGTTTTTCGATGTGATCTTACTCAAGCTACAAACTTATTGTTTATATTTGAAACATTAATGTTGTGGTTTTCATAAAATGAAGAAACTTTATGAAAGAAAGAATCTCATTCTTCATCTCTCATGATCTGCAACTTTTGCTTACATGGTTTCACTAAATCCATGGCATTAACAATATCTTGATCCTTCTTCTGCAATGCCTTCGACAAGTCATTTGTAATCTCTAATATTGATTTCATCAAATGTAGAGTAAATACAAAGTCAAATGATCACATCAATCCCAACAAATTATTTGCTTCAAATTTTTTCACAGAACTCAACCCTTCCTCTACAATTGTTTCAAGATCAACTGTAGATGAGAACATGGCAATCAAATTGATTAAAGATTTGTAATGTGAGCTCCAACGTGTATCAGCTGTACGTTTAAGAGTAGTATCTTGGTTTAAGCCTCTTCCACTAGAAAGTTCACCGCTATTGAATGCTTTAGAAATTTTAGTTGCTTGTCTGTAATGAAGAATATCGCACCATTTAGAAGAAGCTCTAGCAACATTCATCATACTAGTTATTGTGAAAAAAAAGTGTAGCAAGAAGAGCAAGCTGAAGTTGATGAGCAAAACAATGAATGTAATATGCGTATGGGTTCTCCTTCAAAAGAATTGTTTTTAAACTGTTGAATTCTCCTTGTGTGTTGCTAGCCCCATCATAACTCTGTCCTCATAAACTTGATATGCTTATTCTATGTCTAGAGAAGAAAGCATCAATTGTAGTTTTAAGCGATAGAGTTGCTGTACTAGTAACATGTTTAATACTGACAAAGCATTCAACTATATAACCATTCTTATCCACAAAATATAACACAATCGCCACCTCTTTCATTAAGATATCACAAAATTCATCAACTATGATGGAAAATAAAGAATCACCTATGTTTTTCATGATGACATTAATGGTTTCAACAGCAGACAGCATTTACAATATCTTTTTGAATCATAGATGTTACAAATATGAGATTTTCAAGTACATCCTTCAATGCAAGATTGTATAGCATTGTTTTTTAGGGATCACTAAGAAACTTCAAAAGTTCAAGAAAGTTACCTTGATTTCTTAAATCCTCGGATTCGTTATCACCACGAAATACATGCCCTTATTGTAAAAGAAACCGTACACAATCAACTAATGCATTCAGATGCAACCGATATTCGTTTCAAGCTTAATTTGTTTGCTTGTCTAAAGCATCTTGGATATGTTATTGTTCAAAAAAGCTTCACACTTGCTTCTAGCTTGGTCGTAAACACTATTAGGACCTCCAACGTGTGTTTAAAATCTATCTTTTTTCTTCCAATTTGAGAACTCTTGGCCAACTAAACAATCACCACCTGCTTCTTCCCCAGTGTTTGGTTTAAACAGATAACAATAAAGACAAAATACATCTTTTGTTATGCTATATGCCAACGAATTATGATAGTCACTAAACTAATTGGGGACAAAACACCTTAATTTTTGCCCAAATTTTGTGTAGAAAAAATTATGTATTTTAGGCTGGCAAGGACCCTTTAGCAAGTAATATCTTCGAAATTCATCTCAAATATTTGTATTATAATCCAATATTGGAATCCTTAGTCTAGGACCTATCGGAACCTTTAAACTGTCATATTCCTCTCTACTTCATTTTGCATTATTATGATTTTTTTTTTCTATAGGAATAGTTGGCTAATTTTGTTTGAAATACTTCTCCATCTACATAGAATTAAAATATAAAATTTAATGACCTATCATAATGTGATGAATGTTGTAAACAGTAAATTAAAGATTAATAGATGAGCAAAAAAATTATATTTATATGAAAAGTTAAAATTGAAACATAAGATTGTTACCGTACTATATCGGTCACCTGAAGATCATTAAAAGAACGACAGCAGGTATATGCAGTATGCCTCAAAAGAACGTCGGATTTTTTTTGTTTTTTTAATTTTTTGTTTGATTGTTTCGAGAACGAAGGATAAAGAAAGGAACGACAGAGGCTCAAATCCTCACAATAGGAAAAAAGGACAACTGCAATCAGATCCCATAATAAGCCAAATAATAGTCTCTGATTATAAAGATGGACTATTATTTGGCTTATTAAGGAAACTCTCTCATATTTTACAAGTCGAATCTTTTCAAGGCAACTCTCTTGATTCATATCATATTGGGCTTGATTTATTTTAGTGTGAATCATTTTTGAAATGTAGTATGCTACTCCTTTCAAATTAATTTGATAAAAAATAAAAAGATTCAGAGTTTTCTTTCTTGGCTGCAGTTTGTGTGCATACTTACCATATTTATCACGTCTGTCACAATAAGATTGCATTGGGTAGCTAGCAAACCACGAAAACAGAGTCAACTGTAAAAATTAATGGCATATTCGAGGACTTCAAGGAGGATGCATATCCAGATTGATTACAGAGGACATGCGCAATGAATAGACTCTTAGGCATAAGGAGTTTCTTGAAGACACTTTTTTTTTGTTTTGTTTTGTTTTTTTTTTTTTTGGTAATTGTTAAGTGTTTTCTTTTTGAGCTATAAATGTGAGAGAAACCAAAAGCATTTTTGGGCTTAATCATTGTCTATTAGACCTTGTTAAAAATCAATCTAAATAGGTCGTTTACTTGGAGTAGGTTAGTTAGACCAAAGACAAGCGGTTGTTCTTGAAGTATATTAGTTAGACCAAAGACAAGCCGTACAAGCTAGGGCTTAAAGAAAGGATGAGACTAGTGAGTTTAGGATTGACGAAATGTTAGAACACTTATAATTCTAATTTTCTTGTAACGGTCACTCAAAGTAATAAAAGTTATATCTTTCAAGCTGTTGTGCTTAATATCCGTGATTTTTTTTTTTTCTGAATTGAGTTTTTGTCCATATTAAATAATCACATGATGTTCATTTATTTATATTTATATTTGTAATTATTTCGTTATTATTGTTGTCAGAGACTAACCTATCAATGCAATTTATTTCTATCACTATTGGTGTGTTTAATTATACATTTTTAGCAAATTCGTGTTAGGACTTGCATAGATGATTTAGTTATAAAAAATAAATTATTTTACATACGTTTGTGTACATATATATTAATGTATACGCAAGGCAATTATTGCGTTTGCTTGCTTTGGAGGAAACGGTTTGAGAGACTCAAAGCGGTCTCGGAAGTAGGAGCTGCACCTCCTCAGATGGCGCGGCTTCCAACTCTGCTTCACCTGCCGACCCTGCTTCACTTCTCAAATGCACAAGCCGAACCCCCTTTGCTCCCTTTTTTTTAATTTTTTGTTGATGGAGTATGCTTCTCTTTTTTAGACCAGTTGATACAATATTCTCTTATTCTTAAGTTTTAGTGCTAATTAAATCATGTCGGAAGTTGCCATATATAACCTCATTTTTAAGATCATCAATTTAAAATTACAGTCAGATATTGATAACCGATAACATATGTGATTAGTTACCTTTGCTTTAAAATGAGTAGGTTAAATAACAAATCTGGCGCAAGTTCTTCCACTATTTAATCGGTCAAAAAGTAATAAATAAATGTTACTTTTATTAAGGTGTTTAGTAGAACTATTCAAATTACAACATTTTGAATTGTATATTATAACACGTAAAAGATTTTTTTGTCGTATATTTTTATTTTACATTATAGCATATGAGTGCTTTATATTATTTGTGGTTGAAATTTGAGAGTTTAAACCACTTTTCTAAACATCCTTATTATACCTATAGAGTTTTAACGATTTGCCAATGTTTGATTGGTTAAAACACCTTTATCTTAATTATGGTTTCAAAAATTAGAACCCATAGATACATGTCAACTTAAAAGGAGGAAGTTTTGAATAAGAATAACCTACATAGCACTTCTCTTTGTTAACACAGAGCCGGAAGTCTTACTCACATATCTCTTTTTTACTCTTCACATCTTTTTCTAAATATACACACCTATAAATTTTGAAATGATTAAATTTACTTTCTAAACTCTTAGGATTCTAAAATTACCCCAATTATTTCTATAAAATTATTAATTCTTACCTTTTTTTCTTTGTCACGCCCACTATTTCACTTTAAATTATCTTTTCTCTCTCTGTCTTATATTAGACATGAAACCTTTTTCATACATAAAGAAATTTATAATAACTTTTAACTAAAAAAATTAGAGAGATTTACTTAATATAAATGAAAAAAAAAAAACAATTCAAGAAAAATAGAAAGCAAAACAAACTAAAAAAAGATAAGGAAATAAATAAATCAATAAAATGATAATAAAAATTATTATATCAGTTGAGATATGATCAAGAAAGACAAAATGGAAAAAAAAAAAAATACAAAACGGTAAAACAACATATAAGCAAAGGTAAAAAGAAAAATGAAACGAAAAAAATAAGAAAATGATTAGAGTTAAAAAAATTGAAATGACTAGCTAACAAAATAAATACAAAACATAAAAGAAGGCAAAAGAAGAATCATCATACAACAAATAACAAATAAATTCAGAGTTAGCGTTTTGTTATAAACTTCAAAGTAACAATAATTTATAATTTGGGGATATAACATGTGGGGTATGTAGAGAGAAAAAAAACTAACATTAGTTTACTTTTAATAATAAAATTTAATATTTAATAAAGTTTATCATAATTGTTTTCTCTATCATTTTATGTAGGATCTTTTTGTAATAAAAAATTTGAGAAATTATATCAAATAATGGATTTCATTTATTTATTAATAAGTAAAATCAGATGTTTTAAAAAAGTGAAGCAAATAAAAAATTTAAACAAATGAGCATTTGTAGGCAATTAAAAACCTAAATATACCTTTCAATATTTAGATCAGATTTTTTTTCCCTTCTTCCTCTCTCTGTTTCTCTCTTTCCTAGGATGCCAAGCACGTAAAGAAATTTTACTTAGGAAAAATAAAATTTTTATTAATGTCTTTAGGAGGTACAAATAACCAGGCATCTTCCAAACCTAGACAGAAGAAAATAATAAAAAAAAAGAACAAAAAACCTTAGCTTTAGGCCTTGACATCACCATCCTTAGCATTTTGGTCGAGACTATGTCCTGCCCTCCTAGAGCCTAGACTTCGTCGACCTACTCCTCCTCCTCGCCAGCCTCGGGCTCAACTATGAGCGACCAATCCATCACAGCAGCCTCAAGATGCTTTTTTGGAAGATACTCTTGCAAGTCCTTCATCCCTAGGTAATCATTTTTTGCGTAGTCGGCAGAGCCCTTAAAATCATCCACAGCTTGGGCCAGCTTGCTGAGCACCTCCTCCTTCAAGAACTATTCGTGCTCATCCCAAGTGGCTTGCACTTTTTTTGCTTCCTCGAGGAGGGTGACCCAAGCTTGATATGCCTCCACTCGTGCATGGTTGGCCTCCTCTTAAGCCTTCCTAGCCTTCTTCTCGACTCGGGTAGCATCAGCCCTTGCCTATGAAAGCTTGCTTCCCTTCTGCTCGAGCTGCTTTTCCACCTGGTCCTTTCCTTTGATGGCCTTCTTGGCATTTCTCTGCTCAATGAGGAAGGTGCACTCGGCTAGGATGTCAGCAATCTATAATACGAACGGGCCTAAAAAAGCACGGATCAAAAACCAAAAGAACAAAATAAGTGATGAAAAGCTTAGGATCAAAATTGAGCATACCTTAATGGTCGACCTAAAGGCTGAACGGAAGTAGTTCGAGAACGACTGCTCCTTTGCTGCCTCAAAAAAGCCTCATCCAGCATAGCCCTCATGATGGTCTCGACCATTAGGGGGCACAACAGATGGTGCTTCCTCTGTGGGTCGGTTAGTGACGGTAGAAGAACAACAATAGAGTAGGAAGGTTGCCTTTGGCATGGTTCGACGAGCCTTTCTGTCTTGTCGACGGTGGTAGTATGCTCGGAGGGTCAGCAACAATGAGGAGTTCAGGCTCCTCGGTCTTTCTTCTTTTGGACGTAGAGATCCCCTTGCCTTTGGACCAGCGGAGCTCCTCTATTATTCTTTGCCACTTCTGCCTAAACATCCCTTTTGAAAACATTTCTATAAGAAAAAAATCACCAAGTCAAATCGAGCTCGATGAGAACATAAAAAAAACTTGGGGCAAACCCCTAATCTAGAGCTGCCTTGGTAGGTAAAGTAGCCTTCTCACGTCCCCAAGCTCTTCGTCGTCTATGGGTGGCCCCAAACCGAAGGAACCACCAAAAAAGTCCTCAAAACTGGACAATAATGTCTCCCCTATTGGCCAACCGGATTGGTAGGTGCTCGGCCTTAGGACTTAGTAGTGCTGCCCTCTGCAATAGTCACTTGCTCGGTAAGATGAGTAAGTGGAACGTTATCTTGTCAGGGGTTGATTAAGCTACACTCGCCAAACCAATCATAATGGGTGAGGTTCGTCTTCCATAGTAGAAAGGCTTGTTGCCGAGAAGCTTCAGGCTTCGATTATAACTCCTTCACAATTGCGACGGCTCTACTCGATGCCCACAGTCTCTTTCACCACATGTGTCACTGCTCGAATCTCCTTAGAAGGTGGAGTCTTGCTCGGAAGAACTTTGCATACAACTTGATGTACCCCTCTAGTAGGTCCATTGGAGAATCCCCTTCCCAAGGCAACATCGGACAATGTTGTCAGGGATCTAGTATTCTCGACCCAAGGTTTCAAGTCAGCCCGATGCCATCCTTGAAGTATGTCCTGCCATTGAGGTTTGGTTGGGCCGATTCCTTCTATAGGGAATTGCTTCTTAGACCCTAGTTCTCACGGTAGGTTTCTCCTCTTCAACATCCTCTTCATAGGCCTTGTCGCCCCTAGTAGGCCGGTCCTCCTCGATGGATGAATCAATGGTCATTTCTCCCATTACAAGAGCTACAGACTCCACACCTCGACTAGAGATGCTCGACACATCAGTAGCTGCCACCAAGTTGCACATTCCTGGGTAGAAACCTGAGACGTGCTTGCGGCGGCTAGTTCGATGTATGGGTCCTTGCCCTTGCATGGTCTGACCGGGTGCATGCCTTCAATCATGTTAACGAACTCTCTCTCTACGATATCCCCTCTCCAAGGCTAAAGATCTCAGCCAGTTGGTTTACCCCGTCTTGGTCGAGCAAAGTTTCCTCAACATCTACTTCCTCGATTCTAGATCGGTCTATCTCGATGCTATCATCTGACCCAGAGACGATTGAATCGTTTTGGGAGTCACTTAAATCACTAATGCTTAAGTTTCTATCTAGGAATTACCTACTCGAGTATAAAGTTGTTTGGGTCTGAAATAAAAGTCCTCAGATTACTGTCTACTGCTCGATAGCTAAGACTCAAAAGTTTAGAAATTTAGTCACGTAAACACTCTAGAACAACAAGGAATCAACCCCTATTTATAGTCGAAACTCAGGCATAGAACTCGAAGAGACACAATGATTACACTTGTCAAGGAAACAACCAATCGCATGCTGACATGTGTTCTGCCAAGCTTGACTGTGTGTCTCCCCAACTTCCATCGTCCCAGGACAAAGCTTGAAGACCAACCTAAGTTGATCACACCCTCTTAGCATAGTCCACCCAGCCAACCACCGACCAAGTGCATTAGAGGCTACTGTTAGGGGTGTGCTCGGCACTATCCCTAAGGACTGCCCCTGCGGTAGCTTGGTGGATTTGCTCGATAAAGATAATCCAAAATACAATCTGCAACTTCTTGAGATTGGCTTTTCCTCTCAATGTGCTCTATAGGGCCCTCGCTGGCTACTAGACAAGGCATCGTCTCCTTAGAAAGAACACATGCTCGGGTCAGATTGTCAGAGCCTATAACCAAGCAGTAACTCACCTCAAAGGGCTGACATTTGGCCTCATTTCCACCCTTAGATGGAGACTAATCCTTCGGTGGAGGTCAGATACTTGGCACTTGCTGCCTGACAGGTCTTGATCTAACACACAGGTCATGGGTCAAGCCCACCTAACATGTAGTTCAAGTGGTAGCCTATAAATAGAGCGTATTTACTACAGCTCAAAATAACATGCTCCTTACTAACTAACTCTACTCTCATACTCTGTCGAATAGGTACCTGACTTGAGCATTGGAGAGCCCTTGGTTGGCACTACATTGGTGCACCTTACCTCCATCGCGTCCCTCTTCTTATTTTAGGTTCACCCCTATAGGCCAAGACGAGTAAGGAAGAGCCGTTTGAGCACCATACACAGCCGCACCTAGTGTTGACAGATAGCAGTCTAGTGCTGGACCTCAACAGTAGTCAGTTTGGTTTCAAAGCTTCAAAAATAAGTCGCTTTTTCCACTACTAAAGCAAAGAATATAGCATTGATCGAAGCAAGCAAGGAGATGATATGGTTATAGTATTTCTTAGAGGAGTTAGGTCACAAATGAGAGAAGAGCGTGTTACATTGTGACAATCAAAGTGCTATTCATTTAACAAAAAATCCTATTTAACATGCTAGGACTAAGCATATACAAGTGAGATATCACATCATTAGACTGGCTTTGGAAGATGGACTGTTGGTGCTTAAAAAGATTCCTTGTAGTCAGAATTAGAAGATATATTGACTAAGAGAGTTCCAATCGAGATACTGAAGTTGTGCATAACTTCAGTTGACTTCTCTCTGAGGATTAAGAAGTGATTGCCGTCGTAGCAATGACATTGAAGAAATATTAGTCTCCAAGTGGAATATTGTTGAAGATGTGGAGCCTAATCTTTAAAACTTTTAAAAGCTTGGTTGAAGATGCAAGATTGGAGAAAGAAAAAAGGTCTGGGCATCATATGGTTGTACATATAGCGCTTAGGTGCCATGGAGCAGCGCCTAGCGCATGAAAATCTCTCTATAGTGCTGCAGCAAAAAAGATGGCAATGCAACGGTGAAGACGGGTGCTGTAGCAGAGGAAATAGTGCTATAGTCCCATGGTGCATTGGTGCGGTGTCTTCAAGGTGGCGCTGTAGCGTTAAGAATTTAGCATTGAGACATTGGGGCACTGATGTGATTTCAAAGTCGGTTTTTTGGGCTTTTTCTAAGGCCTTTCTCCTATTTTCTTGTAAACTATAAATACAAAATGTTTTGGGATTTGGGTAGGACCAATTTTTTGAGAGAAAATCATGAGTGTGAGGTTAGGAAATATGTTTTGAGTATGAGAGAAACACAAGAGTGATTGAGTGATTTCTTTGTAAAGAATTTCTTCAACAAGTTAGTGGAATTTATGGTGATAGAAACAGAACATAGCCAAATTAGTAAACCTATATAAAATTCTTGGTCTGAATTTTTCTGCTTTTATTTTTCGTTCACATTTTTCATTCTCTATTATTTTGCTTGGTTCATAGCAAATTCCCAAACAAAAATGATAATAGATGTCTACTTCTAATTGGAGAGACGATTTATCTTGGTTGCCAAAATAGATGACTTCAATTCTCCTTTATGTGGCTGAGGAGATCTCCATGGTGGCACAATACGACAAGGAGATGTAGATCGAGTAGCATGACATCACCTACCAACAATGTGTGGATGTGTGTGAGTGTGAAAGAGGGAGGGAAGGATAGGGAGGGAGGTTCTCCTTTACGTGATGGGGGAGATTTTTATTAGAACAAAATAATGTGATGAAAGCCATCATCACCCAAGATCATTCATGTCAAATCACAAAAAAAAAAAAAAAAAAAACTAATAAGATGCAGAAGCTAACTTGAATCCATAGATGCAATGTGAATTCTGAGTCTGTAGATTGAGGATCTTCTAAGTCTAGTATGTAAGTCCTCCTTCACAGTATGCCTCTGTAATTTCTTTGTAGATAGGGAGTAGAAAATAACATACGTACTGACTTAGAGACCACAACCCTGTTATATAACTGCTAAACTCTAACAGTTATCCTAAATTACCAATTTAGCCCATCATAAAATCAGTAATTATTTTTTGTCTCTACACATAGGAGGCCCACACTTAATGGTGCATTAAAAGCCTAAAACCCAAATTGATCACTTTTAATTGAGCAAACTTATCTGATAGCCTTTAATTCACATTTATTTAATATATTAGCCCATATATTAGATTTAGTTTCAACAATTTCCCACTTGGACTATATATGAAACTGTATAAATGTGAATTATACCTTATAAGCTCATGAATTTTGCTATCAAAACCTTATGCATCTCAACAATCTTGTCTATTAACCATATCAATATAGAACCAAAGCGACATTTGTTACATATGTTGTAACTACACCCATCAATGATCACATATACCAATACAACTAATAACTAGATCAAGCATGGATGTGTAACATGGAAATTTCATGCAATGTGATCTTAATATGCCTATTTTCAACTAGTCCACCTTAATAACTTAGTAAGATCAAATCATACCAAAATCAAAGTGTAAATAAACCAAAAACTTTATTTCTATAGAAAATAATCTTAAAATATCCATAAACTAAAATAACTGAAAATGTCCATATTAAAAAGCATCTAAAATTACATAACCTTAAAATATCTCTAAACTGAAATAACTAAAAATGTCTATATTAAAAAAGCATCTAAAATTACAAACTCCTACTAAAATTGAATATACTCAAATGATATGACACCCATACAAGCAGTGTGCTCGTAAACATTTTGGGTGGCAATCCCTTAGTAAGTGGATCCACAATCATGGAGTTTGTACTGATGTACTATATAGACAACTATTCACTCTGAACTCTTTCTTTCACAATTAGGAACTTAATCCCTATATGCTTTGACTTTGTCGAGCTCCTGTTGTTGTTGGAATATAAAACTGCTGACTTAGTGTCACAAAATAACTTAAGTGGTCTTTGAATACTGTCCACTATACGCAGCCCCGTGACAAAATTTTGCAACCATATTCCATGGTTGGATGCCTCATAACACACCATGAACTCTGCTACCATGATAGAAGATGCTATAATAGACTGTTGAACACTTTGCCAAGAGACAACACCTCTAGCCAGAAGGTAGACATAGCTTGACATAGATTTTATACTATCTTAGCATCTAACATAATCGAAGTCAGTATACCTAATGATCTCAAGCTGTTCCAACCTTCGATATATGAGCATGTAATCCTTTGTTCTCTGTAAATACCTTAAGACTCATTTGGCTGCTACCCAATGATCCATTCTAGGATTGCTTAAGTATCTGCCTAACATCCTTGAAACTTATGCAATATCCAAACATGTACAAACCTGGACATAAGTCAGGCTCCTTATTGCTAACGCATAAGGAATCTTTTGGATTTCCTAAAGCTCAAAGTCACTCTTAGGGCACTGATTGAGACTAAATTTGTCTCCCTTAGCCACAGGGGTATCACTTAGTTTACAATGCTGCATGCCATATCTCTTGAGAACCTTTTCGATTAGCCTTTTTGTGACAATCCAAGAATACCCCAAGAGTAATCTCGATGTTTGTGTATACCCAATATAAAAGAGGTGTCATCAAGATCCTTCATCTCAAATTTCTTTAATTGAAATTTCTTGGTTTTGTGCAATAAGGCTATATCATTGCTAGCAAGCAAAATGTCATCGACATATAAAACCAGAAAAATATACTTACTCCCATTAAACTTGTGGTATATACAATCATCAACCACATTCATCTCAAAACCAAACGAGATAATAACCTGATGAAATTTGTAATACCACTGACGAGAAGCTTGCTTAAGCCCATAGATGGATTTCTTTAATTTGCAAACCATCTTCTTTGCATCTATCGATACAAAGTTTTCTGGTTGCACCATGTAGATTGTTTCATCAATGTCGCCATTGAGAAACACAGTCTTAACATTCATCTGATGAAGCTCAAGATCAAAATGCACCACTAATACCATTATAATCCTAAAAGAGTCTTTCATAAAAACCCGAGAGAAAGTTTTCTTATAATCGATGCCTTCTTTCTATATAAAGCCTTTAGCAACAAGACGAGCCTTATACCTCTCCACATTACCTTTCGAATCCCTCTTGGTCTTAAATATCCATTTACAACTAATGAGTTTCGCTCATTCATGCCATGGGACAAGATCCTAAATGTCATTATGCTTTGTAGACTTTAACTTCTCATTCATAACATTAATCCACTCTTGAGATTTAGAACTTCCATGGCTTGATGGGAGTTGATTGGATCATCTTCCACCACACCAATGTCAAACTCATGTTCTTAGAGAAATACAATGTAATCATCTGGCACAGCACTTATCCTTTCTCTAGTGGATCTTCTTAATGGCATAGATTCTTGAGGTGGTAGAGTTTGTTCTTCTAGAACAATTTCTGGAATGTAAGGTTCTTTGACGCTGTCTTGATTTGGATTTGTTTCTTGAACAATGTCAAGAATAGGAACCTGATCAATGTCAATAATGGCTATAGGAATATCAACATATTCCTCTTCAAAGGCAAAGTCCCAAACCTTATCTCCCCCTGCAAACTCGACATCCTCAGAGAACTAGACATTTCTCATCTCAAAAAATCAACTTAGTCATGGGATCATAAAATTTGTACCCCCTGGATCTTTCAAAGTATCCAATAAAATAACAACTAACTGTCCTTGAGTCTAGTTTCTTTTCATTAGGCCTATAAGGCCTTGCCTCAACTAGACATCCTCAAACATGCAAATGCTTTAAACTAGGCTTTTTGCCTGTCCAAAGTTTGTAAGGGGTTTTAGCAGTTGCTTTAGTTGGAACCTTGTTAAGGATATATGCTGTAGTCTTTAACGCTTCTCCCCGAAGTGATTCTCGTAAGGTAGAATGAGAAATCATACTCTCACCATGTCCTTAAATGTCATATTTCATCTTTTAGCAACATCATGCATAGTAGGCGAACCCGAGATAGTAGACTATGGGACGATACTACTTTTCTCTAGGAACTTAGCAAACGGTCTTAGATATTGTTCACCTAAACCGTCATATCTACCATAGTACTCGCCACCATGATTAGATTTGATGCTTTTAATCCTTATGCTAAGTTGGTTTTCAACTTCAACCTTATAATTTTTGAATACATCTAGCGACTGTGACTTTTCATGAATGAGATATATGTAACTATATCTAGAAAAATCATCTATGAACGTTATAAAAAATTGTTGACCATTCTAAGAAGCCATAGGGAATAGCCGACAAATATCTGTATGTATAAGTTCTAAGACATCCAAAGTCCTATTGGTTTCAAATCTCCTTTTATTGGTTTGTTTACCCTTAATATAGTTAACACAAATATCAAAATCTGCAAAGTCTAAGGGGCCAAGAATTTCATCTAACACAAGTCTTTCTATTCTCCTTTTGGAGATATGACCTAATCTCTTGTGCCATAATACTGTTGAATTCTCATTGGTTAATTTTCTTTTTATACCTCGAGCACTTAATCGTAGGGATTCATTAAATGAAGCAATTGGATCAAGTAAATAAAGATTATCATAACCAGATAAAGAACCGGATCCAACCAATTTTGAACCATGAAACAAAATGAATTTTCCATTTCCAAATGAACAAGAATAGACAGATTTGTCCAAAGTAGAAATAGAAATCAAATTCCATCTAAAAGATGGTACAATAAATGTCTTATCAAGATCTAAATAAAATTCAGTCTTTAACAAGAATCTAAATTTCCCTATTGCTTCAACTTCAACCTTCTTGCCATCGTGCATGTGGATGTATCTTTTACCATCATTTGGCTTTTGGCATCTCAGGCAACACTGTATAAACACTTTGACGTGAGTGGTTGCATCATAATCTATCCACCAAGTGTGTTTAGGTACCGAAGTTAAATTAACCTTAGAATAAACCAGATCAAGAAGCATTCCTTTCTTGGCACCCCAAGCCTGATAACTGGTACAAGGCTTCTTCTTATGTCCTGTAGCTTCACAGAAGAAACAACCTGTGCCTTTTAGATTATTCAGTCTCTTTTGTTGTTTCTTTTGAGGTGCCGTAACTGTAGCTTCCTTCTCCTTCTTTCTTTTCTTCCCTTTGTCCTTGGAAGTGTTAGCCAGGTGAACACTTTTTGTCTTTTCTTGCTTCAACCTTTCCTCTTCTTACACACAATGTAAGATGAGCTCATGAAGAGACCAAGTCTCCTTTTGGCAGTTATATTTAACCTTAAACTGACTGAATTATGCGGGAAGAGATATAAGGACTAAATGCACTAGCAAGTCCTCATAAAGGTCAAGCTTAAGTGCTCTCAATTTTGAAGCAAGATGAGACATCGCTATGATATACTTCCTTATGTTCCCTTTACCTTTGTATCCCGTTGAGATGAGGCTTATCAAAAGTGTACTTGTTTCAGCTTTTTCATTTTTTGTAAATCTCTTCTCAATGTCCTTGAGGAACTCTTTGGCTGTCTTGATCGTTTCCAATATAGTGCCCCTGAATGCTTCTGGAATGTCTTTCTTCATGATTATTATACACATGCAATTTGACTTCTCACACCTTTCTATGTCCCTCTTTTCATTAAAGGAACTCTTCTCTGTAAGACGTGTAAGAGAAGGAACCCTTAACACAAGGTTGAGATCCATGACTCCGAGAACTACAAGGAGGTTCCCTTGCCATGATTTGAAGTTGCTACCATTCAGCATAGGAATTGAGTTGATGTTGGCAATAATGTTTGAGGTAGAACTAGTAGTTGGAACAAAGAACAAAATAAACAAACCCAGAAACAAGCTCACATAAGAATCCAAAATAATAATAATAAATCCAATTGAAGGTAACCCTATCTCAAGATATCGGACACTCCATTAATATTTAGTCTTTGGACAAAAATATTAACTTGTAAGTGATATCTTGGTGTAGTAATCAAACACTCACAATAAGAAATGTCAAACAATAAATCTTTCTTTGGACCGATTTATTGTTCACATGTAAAACTAAATAATCATCATGTGTTTATCACCATAAGTGTACATGCAATTCTATCAAATATTGCCTTTCTTTGGGCCGATTAATATTCATAATCATTTATATTCCAAAACAAATTAATTTCCACAAGAGAGGCCACTTTAGTGACATGGTGCTTCAATTAATTCCTCTCAATATATATATAAAATACCAATATTTGAATTTAAAATTGCACTAAAATTGACCAAAATTAAAAATCAAAAAATCAAAAAATTTTGGTCAAAAGTCAACCTGATCAAAGTCAACTAGTCAACTTGACTGGGTCGGGGCTGGACCGTGTCAGGTTGACCTAACCTAAATCCTAACCCAGTCCCCCCTTTATTTCCTTTTGTTTTTTATAAAGGGTCACCCAAGGGTTGAACCCCTAGGTTATAACCGGTCACGGGCCCAGCCCATGTATGCATGCCCTTCATTATCTAGTCACGGGCCAACTGGGCCCGTGTATACCTTAATTCCTTTTTTTTTAACATATGGTAACCCAAGGGTTTAGTCCCTAGGTTAGAACTGATCACGGGCCAATTTGGGCTCGTGTAAAGAGCCCACTTAGGTCTGGACTTTAGCCCAAACCTTGTCCCAAAGAACCTAGGGTCTTTCGATCCTAAGAGAGAGCTGGCGGCCTCCGCCCGGCGCCCTAGTGGAAGCAGCTAGAAAGGGCCGACGCCGGCGGTGGGAGGGTTTGCCACCGGTAAAACGACCCCTTTTTTTCTCTTGAAAGGCTGTAGCTTTCTTTCCTCCGCAGTGGCCATTGGTTGTGGCTTCATCTTGGCCGCGCTCAGAGTCCTTCATTGGCAGCGATAAGGAATCCACCGGCCACCTTTTACAAATGTACCCTTTAGTTTTGTTTGTTTTGTATATATTACTTTTACATATACAAAAAATTGAACCCAGCTCCACAAACAACCAAATTTAACCAAATACCACCAAATACCTGATTTCATATACGTATATATATAAAACAAATTCAACTAAATGATGTATGCCATAAAATATTAAGCCAAAATTCTCCAAACAATTGTTCTCAAATTCAACAATTTTAAAGAACCATAGATTGTTAAATTTAAAAATTTTCCTACGAGAATCACATTTAGAAAATTAGTGATTCCCAATGATTTAACATAAAAAGGCTCTAGATACCACTTGTTAGAACAAAATAATATAATGAAAACCATCATCACTTAGGATCATTCATGTCAAATCATCGAGAAAACTAATAAGATACGAAAGCTAACTTGAATCCATAGATGCAATGTGAATTCTAAGTCTATAGGTTGATGATCTTTCAAGTCTGGTATGTAAGTCCTCCTTCACAGTATGCCTTTGTAATTTCTTTGTAGATGGAGAATAAAAAAATAACGTATGTGCTTACTTAAGGACCACAATCCCTTTATATAACTACTAAACCCTAACAGTTATCATTAAATGCCAATTTAGCTCATCATAAAATTAGTAATTATATTTCAGTCTCTATACATAAAAGGCCTATACTTAATGATGCATTAAAAGCCTAAAACCTAAATTGATCACTTGTAATTGGACAACCTTATCTAATAGCCTTTAATTTACATTTATTTAATATATTAGCCCATATATTGTATTTTAATTTAAAACTGATTGACCGTGGCATTTAATGAAATAACTTCTTTCTTCTGGCAAATATCGATCCACAGCTCTCTTCCATGGCATGCAACATAATTAACATAATTAGTTAAATTTTGATTGGTATAAGGGTAAAATAGTGTAAACATATTATTTTCATTTAAAAACTGATTGACTGTGGCATCTAATTAAATAACTTTTTTCCTGTAGCAAATATCGATTCACAACTCTCTTCCATGGTAGACAACATAATCAGTTAAATTTTTATCGTGATGAACCAATTGTGTATGTATATGCTTCAAAATGTTCAGAAATCTTCGAATTATTCTTAAAAAGGAGAGTTATAAACACTTTTTTGTTGAAAACAAAAGGCATGATGATTATTTAAGGGTTAAGATAATCCTAATAATTAGTATGTAGCAAATCCACATTGGCAAAGATAAGATAAAATAAGATAAAACACAAGAGTGATTGAGTGATTTCTTTTTATGATTTTATTGGGGACATTTAGAGTTTGAGAACCATAAGAAAATGTTGACAATTTCATATATAAAGAGTTTAAACTAAGCTAATCATAATACATGTTCATGTCTCGGTATTTTATTCGTTTTCTTTATTTTTGTTAATTTTTGTGATGTTGTTGTCTTCTTAGACATGGAGTTGCTTGGATCTTTTGCTAAGATAGTTGCCCATTGCGTCGGGACGTTTTTCTTATATCTTAAATTAGTTTGGATGGAAATTTTGGTGCAGAAAAAGGGGGGGTTTAAAGCTTGTTGAAACAGAACAGTGCAGAACTATTTCTCCAATTCGAAATCAGTTCGGTTTAAGGTGGCAGACTACCTCTTCTTCCACTGTCCACACCCAAATTCTAATTTTTCTAATGTTTTCTAGAGGCTTTTTTTTAATCTTCTAAAAACTAAGTTCATGATATTTTTGCAATCGAATAGTCGTACTTTGTTAAACTTTTATTTTAATTTGATATGTTATCTTATTTAGAAATACTAAAGTGTTCAAGTCACACTAACATACTCATGAGTTACATATTAATGTTGCATAATAAAAGAAAATATATTGTGCAACATAATGAAAATAAGATACGAAAAAACATTACACTTTAATAGCTATTGTATATGAAAAAATTGAAAAATAAGAAAAATGTAGGTTTGATTTTATAGAGGTGCTCTGGTTATGCAGAAAACAAAGAAACTAAATGGGGTGTTTGGAAGGTGGTGAGAACCAGTGGTGAGAACCACTTTTATTGTAGCATATGTGAGCTTTACACTGTAGCAATTTTTTTATTGTTTCTATAGCATGTGAGAGCTTTATACTGTTCATAACTGAGTTTGTGGTGGGAACTGCAGTTCCCACCACTTTGCCAAACACCCGGTAAGATTATAAGAATCTTAAGAGAAATTCATTACTTTGGAGTAGCTCAACTATAATTTCGTTCGGTTAGTTTTCTTTCCTATTTTTCCTTCCTTTTTTTTTTTTATTTATTTAGTTGAAGGTGATCTTTAGTTTTCCATTCCATTCAATTTCCCTTAATTGTTGTTGTTTTACATTTTTTATATCATTGCATGCTAAATATTTGCTTCCTTTTTTTTTCTTTGTTCATTAGAACTATAATCTGTCTCATGTAATCTTTTTTACATTTTTCTTTAGATTAAGAACTGTTCCATTCATCATTATAATAAACTCTATAGATTAATAGTAAATAAAATGGAAAGCCTTCACATTTCCAAAAAAATAAAAAATAAAAGAAAAGAAAATTGATGTTCTAACTTGTCCGATGAACAAAAGGAACAATACAAAAGAAACGAAAAGAAGCTTATGCACAAAAAAAGCTATTAGGAAACCGAGATGACGACTAAACGCAAAGCTGTGCCATTGCCCTCACTACATTCGAAGAAGGAAAGAAAATTTTAAGATTTATATATATAAGAAATATATACAGAATACGTAGAGATAGTAATTAAGTTAGAAAATTTCCTTTATATATATATATATATATATTTCTGTTAAGAAATATATACAGAATACGTAGAGATAGTAATTAAGTTAGAAAATTTCCTTTATATATATATATATATTTCTGTTAAGAAATATATACAGAATACGTAGAGATAGTAATTAAGTTAGAAAATTTCCTTTAAGTCCAACGTCCACTCAAGTAGATACTTCCAATAAATCTACGTTGCATGATCGTGCTTCATGAAAAAAAAAAATTGTCTCCGTTTTAGAAGATATTGCTTTCCAGCCGGATGTACTACCATTGGTATCTCCCCGTACACGTTTGGTAGTGTTTTTAAAATAGATGAAAGTAATTTTATTTTGAAAAATAAAAATTTTTAAAGAATTATATTCAAAGCATTTTTGAATCTTTTGTCTCAAAAAACGTATAAAAACATTTGCAAAAACGTTCAAAATAATACCAAATAAAGTTGCACGAATGGAGACATCTCATGGATGCCAACCAACATACCTTCTCGACTTTATGAGTTATTTACCTCAACTTCAGATGAAGCTAAAGAATTTCAAAAGTATGTTTGTACTTACAGCAATACTTTTGCTTTCACATCATTTGGTGTCGAATGTGATACAAGGCTATGCGCATGAGGAATAAAGGGATATACACATTTCGAGTTCAAGCCACGTATATCATTTCATAAATGAGTTGTTACCATCGAAAGGACAACCTTTATATCTACAACTATATTTTTACGACACTGAGCATCAGTTGGAGCATCGGATGTGTGGTTCAAAGAAGATGAATCTACTTATTGTACAAAAGATTATAGACATCCCAAAGGTTAACCCTTGCTGTCGTTTTTTCGGAGCTTGAAAGTCCTGCTCTTCAGTATTGTCAAATTCTCATACACTCAGATGCAAAATTGGATCAACGGTTTCACAATGTTCCTTCTGTCTCTCAAGCTGCAGCAATATGGGTGGAGGATGATTCTTCAGAAAAGCGTGAAGGTCGACAAATTGTGGTTCATGGTCATACAGGCTTCTCACATAAAGTTTAATACTATTTTTGTTGTTATGACTCCTTTCAATATCCATTAATGTTCCCTCATGGAGAAAATAGATGGCATCTAGGAATTCGCTGGCTAGACAAAAAATCGATGCACAAACATTTCTTGGAAGATGATCAAAATATTCATAATCAGATTACATCTTCTACAGACCTTTTACAGAGACAGGCATCTGGTACTGCATAGTAAAATATTAATAGAGTTTTAGCTCTTTAAATTAAGTGCTTATCTGTAAACAAAAGCGAGGTGAAATCTCTTGTTGAGAATACTATAGTTATGAATTCCAAGTTAGACCGACAAAGAGGCCATTATTGTTGCACTCAAGTCGACTTTTACAACAATACGTTGTTGACATGTATATTAAACTTGATACATCAAGATCGGATTGCTTTCAGAAGAACCAACATGATAGTCGAGCCAAATTGTAATGAAGCATTATTGAAAGTATTGAAATTGGTGAAACTCAAGCATCTCAAGTTGGACGTCTTATTGTTTTACCATCGTCTTTTATTCCAGGACCTAGAGATATGAGGAAAAGATATATGGATGCAATGGCTTTGACTCAAAATTTTGAAAAAGAAGTCTTATTTGACAAGAAAATATTTGGTTCTGCATTTGTCCTTGTGATAGAATTCCAAAAAAGAGGTCTCCCACAATGCCCATTTCTTAATAATGTTAGACAAAAATTGTGTCAGCTGAGATTCCTGACAAGAGTCAAAACTTTCATTCATATAAAATGGTTATGAAACATTAATACATGGTCCTTGCGGTGATTTGAATCCAAATAATGTGTGCATGACAAAAAAAGGTGTTTGTAGAAATCATTATCCTAAATCATTTTGCTTGACAACAACTTATGGAGAAAACTTTCCCAATATACAAACGTCAAAGTGATGGTAACAAAGTTAAAGTCAGAGGAGCATATTGAATGTCCAAAAATTAATTAAACATCTTTAGTATGCAAATTTGGTAAATTAGTGTGCCTAATTTCGAATTAACACTACAAGAAAAACTACATTTAACGACATATTATTTACGACATGTAGTTTTTAAATGTCGTTGAAAAGTACATACAACGACATCTCCAACAAAAATGTCGTAATAACATTTGAAACAATAATTAACGACATCTATATAGATGTCATATTAAAGGTCTCCTTTTAACGACAATAGTTTAGTGTCGTTAAATTATTTAACGACAAGTAGGAGATGTCGTCAAAGCTTTGGAGATTCCACGACATTCCTTATAGATGACATCTTGACCAATGTTGTCTATAAGAGGTGTCGTGGAATCTCAAAGGCTTTAACGACATATCTTACTTGTCGTTAATTAATATAACGACACTAAACTATTGTCCTTAAAAGGAGACCTTTAATACGACATCTATATAGAAATCGTTAATTATTGTTTCAAATGTCGTTAATGATATCTTAGTTGGAGAATCGTTGTATGTACTTTTTAACGACATTCAAAAACTAAATGTCATAAATAATATGTCGTTAAATGTAGTTTTTCTTGTAGTATAAGTATAATTTAATTATTTTGTGATATTCTCTTAATTAATTGCACCTTTAATTATATTGTTAGTTATCTTAAATTTTTTGTAGTGTTAAATTACCTTTAAAGAATTTTAGCATTTTGTAATTTATTTTTTCAAACAATTTTAAAATTCATTTTAAAATTTTGGAACAAAACAATTTAGCACATGCCAAACACGTCCCTATTCTATAACACTTAGACAAAGCCACGTGAAGCTCGATTAAAACAATGTGCCAAGAGCAGTTTATACCATGAAACCACTCTCTTTCCTCTTATTTAGAGCCCCATTTTAGAAACTTTCCTCAACCTATTCTCCCTCCTTCTTCCACGTCTCCCTCACTCTCTTTCTCCTATATTTGTTGCGTTAAAGAACACAACTTAGAGTCTTCAATCCAGCCAAGAAACCAAGGCAAATAGCACTTATTTGAAGCCGCCAAGACTTTTCAATCCGAGCAACCCAAGGTTAGCTATGTTTTTAATGAATTAAACATGTGATTTAAGGCTTCTTAACTCTAGTTTTGAAGATCAAATTTGTGTTGAATGGCTGTGTTAAAGCTTCAATTGTACAGTTTTTGTTTTGAACAAATGTGTCAAAATTTTTCTTTGTAGGTGATGATCCGAGTATATGTAACCTTAAACAATGTTTAATCTAAGATTGTATGATGATCTCTAACATGAATCTAAGCTTTGTTAGAACAAAAACTGAATTAAACTAGTTTTTTTACTTTTTTTCAATTTTCAAAATAAATTGCAAAACTACATGAAAATTTAGCGAAAAGTGTTCAAAAGTGTTTTAGAGTGCTATGATTTCTGAACCCAACCAATTTGGCAGGCCGGACTCAGATGGTCAGCAGGCTAAACATTAGTAAGTTCGGCAAGCCGAACCCAAATGGTCAACAGGCTGACCATGCGGCATGAAATGGTAGTTTTGCCCCTAGTTTTTTTTTATCATTTAATGATTTAGAAATGCTTTAAAAAGGATTGTGATTTTGTGTTCAAAACACTAAGAATATAATAGATGGCATACATGATTATTTTAAATCCAAAGGCACACTAAGGTACTATGAAATAGTATACTAATGTAGAGTATTCTAGTTTAGATATTAAAGTATCTAGTCCATGTCTAAAGTTGTTTGCAGTCCAGAGGAGCTGACGTGTAGTGGAAGAGGACTGCGGTGTTGGAGCAGTCATGCTAAATAACGAGCCAGGACTCTAAACCGTCCTTGTTTGATAGCCATGATTTTAAAAGAGTTTTTGACCATATTATATTTTCCTCAAAACGTTTTTAAGGAATGATTGTCTATATTTATTTATTTATTTCCAATGGATATTGAGGAATTAACATGGTCGTAATAAACAGAATAATAAATGTAAATACGATAACCTAGTAATACGAGAGCCGAATAATGATATAAGTACTATGACACTGAATACTGAATAGGTTAAGAACCCCTATTTGAAATGAGATGTTAATGCAAGATGCCATACATAGAGATTGGGTCGTGCAGGAAGTGACCTTGGGGGCAGGTTTCGAAACTCACCTGGGCCACTGTGGTGGTAAATTAGATAGGTTTGTAGAAAAATGAAAGGTAAACCTAGCTTCAGATGATCACTGGACCAAAATGGTGAGTATGGAATACTTGGTATCTATTTATTGTTTTCTTATTGCTTTTAAATTTATATATTTCATTTCAAATTAATGTTTTCAAAAACTCAAGTCCTACTGAGCCTTTTGCTTTACTTGTTTATAAAATCCCCTATTTAGGTGGTTCATAGTATACTGCCAAATAGGATGCTGCTGGTTTGCACGAGTGGATCATGAGAAACTCTTAGTTTACCTATTTATTTTATTTAAAGGTGTGTAATATTAAGGAGATTGTTTATTTTTGTGGACTGTGATTATGTTTTGCTTATGTTGGTACTATGTGTGCACTATGTGGGATCCGGTCCGACTTGATTCGCTCTCATGAGTTTATATTTTAATTTAATTTAATTTGGAGGTATTCCACAAAATTATTTGTTAGATTTTAATGGATGGTAATATTCTAAAAAGTTTTAAATTTATAACATTTTTATAAATACCAAAGTTTGTTTTCTTAAATTACCAAATAATTAATTGGCGAGTTTAGTTAAAATTGCTTAATGATTTTAATTAGACCGCCACATTACTACTCGGGTTTAGGTTAGTGACAGATTTGGCATTAGAGCCCTAGGTTTTGAAACTTTGGAATTATGCACGCATAGATACAACAATGAAAACCACTAACAATCTAATTTTATTTTCAGAACTAAAAAAAATGGTACCTAGGCGCTGTCTAGCTGCTGCTAATATGAATCCCGCTAGTGACGAAGATTTGATGGGCTATGCAGAGAGTGGTGAGGGTATAGGGTGAGGACCTTGCGGCAGGTCGCCAGCACGAATATTTTACAAAATTTTGACGTGTGGCCATTCCAACTTTTGACAGAAGAAGGGATCCATAAGTGGCCAAATATTGGTTCGATTTGGTAGCGAAACATTTAGATACACCTGGAGTACTAACAGAATACGGAGTTGAGTTTGCAGCCTACAAACTAGTAGGAAGTGCTAATGCCTAGTGGAAACAGGCAAACTGTGTAGAAAACGATAGGAATATTGACCGGATAGGTTTGAGAGGTTGTTCTATGATCACCATTTTCCCCAGGGATGTAGAGACTAGAAGATTAATAAATTCTACCATTTGGAACAAGGTGGCATGGTAGTCAAGGAATGCGAGGTGAAATTCACCGAATTGGCTTGATTTGCTCCATCTATTGTGGCTTCTGAATAGGAAAAGTGCATCAAGTTTCAAGAGGGATTTAAAGGATCTATCCGACAACATCTAGTTGGTTTGTAGATCCAGGTTATGGTGAGTTGGTGTCATCAGCTTTTTCAATGGAAAGCGACAATGTCACCTGCTATGAGAACAAGGCAAGGACCTCAGGCAGGCCTCAAAGGAACAACAGGAAAGCCAAAAACAACTGTTAGGCTTAGGCAAAGAATCAGCACGGTAGTGCCAATAGTGGAAGCAGCAGTTCTTTAAGTAGTCGATGAAGCAATCCTTATAACTTTTATTGTCACTTCTACTAGCAACCAGCACATATCAAGAAGAGTTGCCCGATAAGGAACTCTCAGCAAGTATTCCAAATTGAAGAGGGTGCATCCCATCAATCCTAGGCCCAATCTTTTGTTCAGCCTCAACAAGTCTCTTATCTCCAGTTCCACTAGTTCACCCATCAGCAGATGCTCTATCTAGCACAAGGTTATTGGCTGCTAAGCTTCTAGAGGAACCTTCCATAATATAGAGCACCTAGTCCGACTAGTGTGTAGTCTCTTCCACCACAATAGTATTGGCCCATGAACCTTGGACCTAGCAATGTCAATAAAAGAAAAGGAAAAACCCTAGCTTAAGTCCATGCTATGACTGTAGGAAGTTCTGATGCTTAGGCCTATAATGTAGTGGTTAATGGTATGATTCTTATTTCACAATCTTTAACTCGTGTCTTATTTGATACTAGTGCCACGCATTCTCTCATTTCAAATTTATTTGTAAATACCTTGGGATAAGAGATAGAAAAATTTAGTGTATCATGATAATTACCTCACCCTTGGGGCAATTATGAACAGTGTATGTAAATCCTATAAAATAATGATTGGGGTGAGATTTTAAGAAGTGATTTGATTGTAATCCTCATGAGTACTTATAATATAATTCTAGGGATGGATTGATTATCTAGGTATAATGTTGTTGTAGACTGTCCCCTTAGAAAAATGACCTTAGTGACCAATAAGGGAATGACAGTCACCTACCAGGGCGGTGATGATCGAGTGATGAATGAATGGCTCATGAAAACATATTTTGGAGGGCAAAGAAACTTAGCTTGTTATGTGCTTCTTTTAAACCCAAAAGAAGTGTCTAGTGTAGCTGAAAGGGACACAGCCATACCAGTGGTTAACAAGTTCAATGATGTCTTTCCCAATGAGTTACCTAGATTACCACCACACCAAGAAATCGAGTTTCTTCCTAGGACTGCTCCAATTTCCATAGTACCATATCGAATGGCACCAGTAGAAATTAAGGAACCGAGAAAGTAACTTCAGGAACTTGCAAATAAAGGGTACATCTAGAGTAGTACGTCACCGTGGGGTGTGCTAGTTCTATTTGCCAAAAAATATGATGGTACTCTCAGGTTGTGCATTGATTATTGGCAGTTGAATAGGGTCATAGTGAAAACAAGTATCCACTACCTAGAATTGATGAGTTATTTGATCAGCTGAAAGTTTCTCGGTATTTTTCAAAGATAGACTTGGGCTTAAGATACCATGAGCTTAGAGTCAAGGAGGAGGATATTCTCAAGACGGCTTTCAAGGCCTAGTACAGACACTTCGAGTTCTTCATGATGTTGTTTGGATTGACAAATGCCCTTGCAGCTTTCATGGACTTAGTGAATCGGATTTTCAAGCCTTATTTGGATCAATTTGTGATTATGTCCATTGATGACATACTAATCTATTCTAAGACCTATGAGAAGTATGAGTAGCACCTGAGGATTGTACTTCAGACTTTGCGAGAACATCAACTATATGCTAAAAAGGAAAAGTTCAAGTTTTAGTTGACTGAAGTCAAGTTTCTAGGACACGTCATCTCCGATAAGGGTATTTCAATATATCCTTTTAAAATAGAAACAGTGGTGCAATAGGAAAGACTGAGGAACGTGGTTGAAATCTATAATTTCTTAGGACTCACAAGATACTACAGAAGATTTATGTAAGACTTCCCGAAAATGGCGGCTCCATTGACATGATTGACTAAGAAAGATGTCCGGTTTGAATGGAATACTAAATATGAGTATGCCTTCCAGGAGTTGAAGACCTGGTTGACCACTGCTCTAGTGTTGATCATATCAAGTAGTGACGATCCTTATGAAGTCTACACTGATGCATAGAGACGTGGACTCAGATGCATGTTAATGCAACATAGACGTCCTGTGGCATATAGATCACGACAGCTGAAGCCTCACGAGTAGAACTATCCCACTCATGATCTTGAACTTGCAGTAGTAATTCATGCACTAAAAATTTGGATATATTATTTGTACGAAGCAATATTTCAGATTTTCTTGGATCACATGAGTCTAAAGTATTTGTTTACTTAAAAGGATCTAAATTTGAGGCAACAAAGATGGATGAAATTTATGGAAGACTATGACTTCATGTTGCAGTATCATCCAGGAAAAGCAAACGTAGTTGTAGATGCTCTCAGTAAAAAATCCCTTGGAATTCTCGCTTGTTTGGCGTTTAAGGACTAAAAGAGAGATGCAGTGGTTAGTGAGTATAGGTTGTAGTATTATGAAGATTGCAATCAGTTTTTGGTATACAACATGAAGTCTACTCTAGCTCTTATTCAAATGGTAAAGTAGAACCATTGGCAGGATCAACATTTTGAGGAAATATAGGCGTAAATACCAACTAAAGAATAGCTTGATGAATGGAGGATACATGCAAATAGATATTTGTACTTTAGGAAATGTTTGGCGGTACCTGTAATAGAAGAGGTGATAAGGGCTGTAATGGATGAGGCACATAAGTCTCATTTTTCTATTCATTTAGGTAGCATGAAGATGTATTGCAATCTGAAAGACAATATTGGTGGAGAGGTATGAAAAAGGATCTTCTAGAATACGTCGCCAAGTGTATGACTTGTCTCAAAGTAAAAGTTGAACACCAGAAACCCGTTGGACAACTTCAACTGCTTCCTATTCTCAAGTGGAAGTGAGAGCATATTATGATAGATTTCTTCACCGGATTACAAACAAAAGAACAAAAGCACGATGCAATTTAGGTTGTTGTCGACAAGCTGACAAAATTAGCACTTTTCATACCCTTTAAATTGACGTGCTCGAGGAGAGTTCTTTGAGAGTTGTATCTCAAGAATATAGTAAGACTACACGGAATTCCATTGTCCATTTTCTCTAATAGGGATACCCAGTTTGAAGCCAAATATTGGAAAAGTTTCCAAGAAACACTAGGCACGGAGTTGAACTTTAGCTCTACTTTTCATCCTTAGATCGATGGATAGTCTGAGCAAGTTATTCAAATCCTTAAGGACATGTTACGTGCTTGTATATTAGACTTTGGTGGAAACTAGAAGAGGTACCTACATATAGTAGAATTCGCGTACAATAATAGTTACCAAACAAGTATCAGTATGGCACCGATCGAGGCACTTTATAGGAGACTGTGTTGGTCACCAGTTTGTTGGTTTGAACTGGAGGATGGGATTGTCATTGGACCTAATGAGATCTGTGAGAATAATGAGAAGGTCACCTTGATTCGGGATCAACTGAAAACTTTCTAAAGCCAACAGAAGAGTTATGCTAACAAGAGACATTGACCTTTGGAATTCAAGGCAAGTGATTTTGTTCTCTTAAAGGTTTCACCATGCACAGGGATTATGAGTTTCAGTGTAAGTGGCAAACTTGCACTAAGGTACATCGGGTCTTTTGAGATTACTCAACGTGTCAATATAGTTGTTTACCAACTTAATCTTCCCCCCGAGCTCTCTCGTGCTCACAATGTGTTCTACGTATCGATGCTTCAAAAATGCCCTCGTAAGCCAAGTGAAGTTGTTTCATTTTATGATGTACCGATGCAAGAAGACACGACCTATGAGGAGGTGCCGGTTCAAATTATCGATCGAAAGGTAACGAGTTTATGACGTTGTGATATACCACTAGTGAAAGTCTTGTGGCAACACCATGGAGCCGATGAGGCAACATGAGAATCAGAATCGATGATGCAAGAACTGTACCCTTATTTATTTTGCTTTTGAGATTATTTCTAATTTCGATGATGAAATTCCTTTAGGAGAAGAGAGCTGTAATAACCAAATATTAATTAAACATCTTTAGTATGCAAATTTGGTGAATTAGTGTGCCTAATTTCAAATTAAGTATAATTTAATTGTTTTGTGATATTCTCTTAATTAACTGCACCTTTAATTATTCTGTTAGTTATCTAAAATTTTTCTATTGTTAAATTACCTTTAAAGAATTTTAGCATTTTGCTAACTTATTTTTTAAAACAATTTTAGTAATTCATTTTAAAATTTTGGAACAAAACAATTTAGAAAATGCCAAACATGTCCCTATTCTATTACACTTAGACAAAGCCATGTGAAGCTCCTTCAAAACAATGTGCTGAGAGTAGTTTATACCATGAAACCACTTTCTACCCTCTTATTTAGAGCCCCTTTTCAAAAACTTTCCTCAACCTATTCTCCCTCTTTTCTTCCATGTCTCCTTCACACTCTCTTTCTCCTATATTTGTTGCTTTAAAGAATAGAACTTAGAGTCTTCAATCTAGCCAAGAAACCAAGGCAAAAAGCTCTGATTTGAAGCCTCAAAGACTTTTCAATCCAAGCAACCCAAGGTTAGCTATGTTTTTAATGAATTAAACATGTGATTTAAGACTTCTTGGCTCTAGTTTTGAAGGTCAAATTCATGTTGAATGGCTGAGTTAAGGCTTCAATTGAGCAGTTTTTGTTTTGAACAAATTCATCAAAATTTTTCTTTGCAGGTGATGATGCAAGTATATGTAACCTTAAACAATGTTTAATCTAAGATTGAATGATGTTTTCAAACACGAATCCAAGCTTTGTTAGAACAAAAACCAAATTAAACTAGTTTTTTTACTTTTTTTCAATTTTTGGAATAAATTGCAAAAATGCATGAAAATTTAGGGAAAAGTGTTTAAAAGTGTTTTAGAGTGTTATTATATGATTTTAAACGTTACCCATGCTCTAAGACTTGCTAAAACAGGTTAGATTGAGTTTTGAAGCTTCGGCTTGCTAAGACTGGAAATCTAAAAATTTTTCAGATTTTGACAGATCAGTAGGCTAAACTCAGACATCGGTAGGCCGAACTCAAAGCGACAGGCCGAGCATTAGCAAGTTTGACAAGCCGGACCTAAATGGTCGACAGGCTGATTGTGTGGCATGAAATGGTAGTTTTGTCCCTAGTTTTTCATCATTTAATGATTTAGAAATCTAATAAAGTATACTACATTTATAGTACATGAATACACCATTTGTATAAGAGGTAGTTGCTTCTTAATCGTAAAATACTTGTTCAAATAGCTATATTTTAAAAAGGATTATGATTTTGCGTTCAAAGCACAAAGAATATAATAGATAGCACACATGATTATTTGAAATCTAAGGGCAGACTAAGGTACCATGAAATAGCATACTAATGTAATATATTTAGTGTAGATATCAATGTATCTAGTCCAAGTCAAGGTTGTTTGCAGTTTTGAGGAGCTGACGTGTAGCGAAACGAGACTGCAGTGTTGGAGTAGTCGTGCCAAATAACGAGGTAAGACTCTAGACCCTCCTCATTCAATAGCCATGATTTTAAAAGAGTTTTTAATGAAATGTGGAGGAAAGTGGGACAAATGGCTGATACTAGTAGAAGGATTCCCCTTTGGATAATAGGTACTGTAACTAGTATTCTTGTGATCAGTTTAATCGGTATTTTCTTTTATGGTTCATATGTTGGACCATATTGTATTTTCTTGAAAATGTTTTTAAGGAATAATTGTCTATATTTATTTATTTATTTCCAGTGGGTATTGAAGAATGAACATGATCATAATGAACAGAATAATAAATGTAAATGCAATAACCTGGTAATATGAGACCCAAATATTGATATAAGTACTATGACACTGAGTACCGAACGGGTTAACAACCCATATTCAGAATGAGATGTTAATGCATGATGCCACATATAGAGTTTGGGTTGTGCAAAGAGCGACCTTGAGAGCAGGTCTCGAAACCCAACTGGACCACTACACTGGTGAATTAGATGGATTGCACAAAATGAAAGGTAAACCTTGTTTTCATATGATTATTGGACCGGAATGGTAAGTATGGAATACTGGGTATCTATTTATTGTTTTCTTATTGCTTTTAAATTTATATATTTCATTTTAAATTAATGTTTTTAAAAACTTAAGTCCTACTATACCTTTCACTTTACTTGTTTTTAAATCCCTCCCTCTAGGTGGTTCGCAGTATACCGCCAAATAGGATACTGCTGGTTTGCATGCATGGACCGTGGGAAACTCTTTGTTTTCATGTTTGTTTTATTTAAAGGCATGTAATATTAGGGACATTATTTATTTCTGTTGAATTGTGTTTGTATTTTGCTTATGATGGTATTGTGTGTACACTATGTGGGGTCTAGTGTGACCCGATTTGCTCTCATGAGTTTATCTTTAAATTAACTTAATTTACAGGTATTCCATGAAACTATTTGTTAGGTCTTAATGGATGGTAATATTCAAAAAAGTTTTAAATTTATCATATTTTTATAAATAACGCAAAGTACGTTTTCTTAGATTACCAAATAATTTATTAGTGGGTTTAGTTAAATTTGCTTAATTATTTTAGTTAAACCGTCACGTCGCTATCCACGTTTGGGTTCGTGACACTTATTTAAGACAATCAGTGGATAGTTCTATATGATTCATGTTTGCTTGCAAAATTTGATTGTCATATCAGTGTGCAAATATGTTTAACAATTAAAGCAGTGGAATATTTGTACAAAAACATCTACAATGGTCATGATCGAGTTGCTTTCAGTCTCGCATCTACAAATGATTCCAATATAATTGATGAAACTGAAAATTTCCATTCAGCAAGATGGATCTCTCCTCCAGAAGGCATGTGGAGAATTTCTGGTTTTCGTTTGAATGAAATTAATCCAGCTGTTTATTCATTGCAATTACTTCTCGAGGATAAACAGTTGATTACCTTTAAGAAGAAAGATAAGCTTTCTGATGTGAACTATGCGAACCGACTATTTCAGATTAAATCAATGTAATGATTCTGCAAAATCATTGCTACATAAAGAGATTCCTCTATATTCTGTTTGGAATAAGCAACATAATACATGGACTCCAAGGAAGAAAGGTAAAGTAACTGGCAAAATTGTGACAGCACCCCCCACAAAAGGTAAAAGATACTATTTAAGAATATTGCTAAATCATGTCAGAGTTGCCACTTCATTTGATGATCTTATTGAATGGCACAAAACTTGAATCTTTTTGCCAGTCGGCTGTTTTGCATGGCTTGCTAGATTCAGACAATACTTTGAAAGAATATTTAGACGAAGCTTGCATATATTATATTCCTCATACTCTCCATCGATTATTTACAGCTATTTTGTTTTATTATAAATTTACCAATCCTTGAAGCTTATGAGAACATCCTTTGAATAATCGTCATAAAAGTCTTATGATGAGAAAAGCTTAAAATATACATATTAATATTTTTCAAATACTTTTAATCATTGTTGTAGGTGAAAATATACTTATTTAGTATTTAGCATACTTAAACTTTTATTTAGATAACGTAGTCTTGATTCTCAATGTGCTCGTCTTTTTAAATGTTCATTTCAATCATTTATATAATATATAAAATTAATATCCATGTTCAATATAACACTTGATGTAACATTACATCGTCCAACATTATTCTTACTGCAATAAAATAAACTTTAAATCATGAACATACACTTAGGGTCAAGAATCATAAAAGTAGACAGTTTGACCTTCAAACACTTAGAGAATAATGTCAAAAATATATCCATAATTAAAATGTAATAACTCAGTCATGCTATATCTTTAGAGACATCATCTTAATTTTTATCTCATAAAAAATATCAATTACAATAGCCTTTTCAATATTTTCCAAAATGACCTAATCCGTGAGTCACTAGAAAAGAAAGGACGTGATATCTTCCTAGAGTTTTATCTTAAAATACACACATAAGAAGAGAATAAAAATTTGTAGAAATAATAATGTCAACATGCATATGTAATCTTGAGAATTTTTATAAGTAAAAAATAAGACGTCATTTGAAAATTAAAACAAATTTCCTAAATCATGTAATAAAATCTATCAGCACAAGCTTGATAGTAAGCAGTCCGAAACGAGAACCCCGTAAAATAAAATATGCCATCTAAAAATTCATAAAATTACCATACATATTAAACGCTCAACTTTAAAACATATATGAAAATTAGCATCAAATAAAAGAATTATAGAGAACACACGTTGGATCTCAGGAGCAATATAACATTCAGACTTGTCAGGTAGCGAACACCATTCAATTAAATTCTCTATAAAATCAAATTTAATATGATCCTAATAATTTTATATATCATGAGTAACATACGAAAGAACATCTTCAGAAAATAAAATCATGAAAAATATAATTTTACGATATCATAAAAATTCGATAATGCAGAGTCAACCAAGAATGTCCAAAAACATTTACAAAATAAGATACCATGACCGTATATGTATAATCATCAAAACGAGACATCACATCTAAAAAAAATCATACTATTTATACATATACCTTCACACATTTTTAACACGACGAGATGGCAAAAATCGTGAAAATACAATAAAATTTCCTCTTCTTATGGAGGCATAAATTGGGGGAATCAAGAGGAAGAAAAAGAAAAAAAAAAAAAAACTATGTGTTTGAAGAGTGCAATGGGTGGTGCTTATGTGCTTATATGTATACATATATATAGGTTTCTATCCCTATGTCAAAACATAAAGTGAAAGCACTTCCTTTTTCGTTTTTTCTTTTTCCTCTTTGCCATAATGCTAAAAGCATCTGCATGAAACTAGACCATTACATGCGCACTTATGAATATTCATAGTCGAAAACCCGAGCTTTTGCACGTATGGAGCACCTTCGCTTTAGTGTTTTAAACTTTTTTGATATTTAAATTTAAGTTTTTGAGTGGTTTTGTTTATTTTCTTCTTTTTTATTATTATGTTGAGATTAACAAAATTATGTTAACAATTAATTGATAAAAAATTGAAAATAGACAATAAAATTTTATTTGCTCTTTTTGTTTCATTTCTAATAATTGTCATGAAGTTCAATAAACAAGTAACTTATATTTATGAAAAAAATACTTTAAGCAAGTCTAATGAGATGAAAAACTAATCAGGGGTATATATAAGAAGGGAAAATGTATTCAAATAAGAACACAATAAAAATATTTTATTAGTACACTTAGAAAAATAAGATATTTGTTAAGATGAATTTTAATATATCCTTTCATTCTAAATAAAACTGTAAGCAAAAAAGGAGATCTTAAAAAAAGGATAAAGATGTGAACCCACAATAATAAGAAATAAATTCTTTTAACCAGACAAGAGCAATCAAGTAGTTAATGCTTGTATCTTTCATAACGTGATCAGAGACTCAAAAAAACGCAATAAAGGCGCCCAAAAACACTGCATTAAAATGGAGAATGAACCATTGTGGTACATAGAGGAAGATTAGAGGATGTGCATTAGAGACTTATATAGATATAATATACGAATTATAGGAACGCGCTTCGCGTGTGCATTTTATGCTTTTTTGTATACAAATATGTAAAATTTCTTTTGAAATTTAGTTTTACTCGTTCATTATTCTTGTAATAGTTTAGTTTAGTGAAAAGGAAAATTTAGCAGATAAGGGAAGGAATAAGAAGGAAAATTTAGACAGTAAAGTATTTATGAACTACATATAAAAAAAGTATTTGAGAGGGTCGTTGTAAGACAAAAAAGTTTAGGCAGAAATAAATTTGAAAAGAAACTATTTAAGGGGAGTAATTAGAGAAAAATATCTATGAGGCTTATAGTTGAGAAAAATGGACTAAACAATGTTTAGGTAAGTACATATCTGAGAAAAATTATTTTAAGGAAAATAGTAGTTGAAGGTGCAATTGGAAAAAAGGACAAATGCAAGTAGAAAAGTATCTAGGAATTAAGGATAGAAGCGTAAATAGAAAAGAATATCATCTAAATTTGGAGGTCGCCTTTGATAAAATAATATTTGTAGATGGTCTACAATAAGGAAAAATTTAAAAATATTTTGATGACACATATTAAAAAAATCAATGAAGTGATTCTGAAAATATATAATATGTTAGAGGAAAAGCAATTAAAAAAACACAAAGTTGAGAAGAAATAAAAAATGAAGCACAAAAAAAAAAATGCAAATAAGAAAGTAGGGAAAACAGTGTGTGTGTGTATATATATATATATATAATGAGAAGAGGACCAAAAAAAGGAATAAAAAAAGTGGAGAAAAAATAGGCCAAAACAAAAAAGTAAAAAAAGGGGGGAGGAGGCGTTTCAAATTAAAAAAAAAAAAAAAGCAATAGTAAAATTAGATAGCAAACTTTTTATGTGGTATATAAAGAAAAGTATTTAAAAGGGTTGCATAGCAAAAATATTGTGGTAGGAACACATATGAGAAAAAATTGTTTGAGAGGAATAATTAGGTAAAACATTTATGAGGTTCATAGTTGAAGAAGAAATTGGCGACAAAAAAATGTTTAGCTAATTCCACATTTGAGAAATATAATTTTAATAAGAGTAGATTATGAAGTAAAAAGTTGCTCAAATATAATGATAAAAGAACAAAACTCAAGAGGCCACACTTGACAAAATAACATTTTAGAGGATACAAAAAATTTCGTAATAAGAATAAATTTTAAAGATTGTATTTGATGCTACACATTAAGAACAATAAATTAATGAGTGAATCTAAACATATATAAGTAGGGTGTTTGAGAAACTTAGCTCAAACCAATGATCTAAACTAAAATAGTTTAAAGCTTCCGCATGTTATAAGAATAAAAAAAAAATAGAATTCTAAAAATTAAAAAGACAAAAAAAAAAAAGAGGGGGCATATTATTGCCCAAAAAAAATTGCGTTGAGGAAAATTTCATTTCCGCTAGACACGCCTTGATTTACTTTTATATAATGTTATTAATATGTATAGCTAGTTTATATATATAAGAGGAGGAAGAATGCCAACACTTTTGAATGAGCTAAGCGTGATTCAAACCGTCAACCATAGAGGAACTTATAACTAACTAAGTTACCCTCACTTGTCAGTATAGATAGTTACTATGCAATATTTATCTATAACTAATGAAAGAAAGTATTTACATGATATGATTATACTATCTGATTAGTCATATACCTATTAGTCATATTCGTTATACCATATAATAATTATATTATGTAAGCTATAATTACGACAAGTAATATATAATCCCCATTTTTAAATAAGATTTGAATACGGTCGTATCATATGTACTAAAATATTAGGGCGAGTTCTCATTTTGGGTCAATTGAAACATGCCCGTGTAACCCGATAAGAACCAAAACAAAACAGTAATTAAGTTATAAATCCTAACCAAATAATTATAAAAGAAAACTATAACAAACAACATAAGATAAGAAAACTCATAAAATATAAAAGCATTATTTTCTTTTTCTTTTTTTTGGACGTAAATCTCTATAGCATATCGATATCTCATGACCATTATATGCGGCATTACTAAACAAATCGCTAATAAAAAGATAATGTATGGTATAATTTCATGAGCACGGTTGCACAAAATCATCAAGTTTCATGTATTATCAATTAAAGAAAATGATAGGTGTTACAAAGTAGCTCAAGATTTGATTCATTTGGGCTAATGATATAGCCCAATCATGTAAATCATCATTTGTTTTGTTGGCAGAAGTCTAAAATCATGTGTGTTTATCCTAGAAAGAAAAGTTTCAATTCGTTTGTTTGATTTTGGAATTTATATTATATCGTGATTCAAGATTACCAACATTAAATTATATCAAATTAAAACAATATATAAATTTAATAAAAAGTAATAAAAACATTATAGTTTAAAGTTATTGTTTTTTAACCCGATAAAACGTTCTCCTTATTTCTTATTTTATAGGAGGTTCTATTTACACAACTTTTTGAAGAGAGATATTGGGGTTTCTAATGCTTCTCCACGCCCAACGAGATACACCAACCTCAGATCCTTTAGCTTTAATCGTAGAAGGTTCCGAGATGGAGCTTAACCTAAGTCTCAGTTAATAATAGTGATAATCTATGTTTCAATCGTCATACAAAAAGTAACAAAGAAACTTTAACATATCTCCATGTAATTTTTTCGAATAGCAATTGATATGTGAAAATTAAGGTCTTATTATAGATTTCAAAAGAAATAGTTTTGTTATAGATTTCAAAAGAAATAGTATATAATTATCAATCGTCATACCACAAGTAAGAAAGAAACTTTAACGTATCACCATGCAATTTTTTGAAATGGACATTGAAATGTGAAAATTAGGGTTTTGTTATAAATTTGAAAAGAAATAGTTTCTATTTTAGGGATATGACATGCAGGCGAGTGGAGAGAAAAATAAAATCATTGGTTTTCTTTTTACAATAAAATTCGATTATGTGCTAAAGTATAAGAAATGTTAATGTAATAGACAGTGCAAAGAGTAAAGAGCGGTATATAAATGTAATCATCCTTATTGTATTTGTAACTTCAGTTTTTATGACTTGAAGCTTTAAATTGATAGGTTGTGAAAGAGTACTTAGTTTTTTTTTAGGAAAGTACTTAGTTTTTAAATTAATATTTCGTTAGGTAATTTCTTGCTTTAAGTTGGGCAGAAGGTACAAAATGCATGGAGAGGAGTGGAGGAATTGAATAATTGAAGGGAAAAAAAATAAAAAGTGAGTTGTCACTCTATTATTTATGCTTAAGATAAAAAGTGAATTATAGCTATTTGGTATTGTTTTCAAAATAGGTAAAAATGTTTTTGTTTTGAAAAATAAAAATTTTTTAAGAATTGTGTTGAGAGTGTTTTTAAAATTTTTGTTTCAAAAAACATACGAAAATATTTTTAAAAATTCTGAAAACGAAACCAAATGGAGTAAAACCCATGAGAGAATTGAAAGACACGTATCTTGTCCTTTTTAATCCATCTCAAAGTGAAAGAATAAGGGGTAAAAAATACTTATGTCCTGTCAGTTTTAGAAAATATATATATATATATATATAGCTCCTACTTGCGGCCATTGTTAAATTACTCAATGGTTACCGTTTTGAACAAAATAATAGAGGTGGAAACAATCCAATTCATTTAATATTAATAATAAATTGAACTAGGCTAGATCTCAAATCCTTGTAATCAATTGTGTTGTTCAAATTTCTTAGCCAAAAAAAAAAAAAAAAATAGTAGATCATATAATGAGAATATAAATATGCAAGATTTTTACATTTGGTCCAATTATTTTAAATTTTTAAACTTAAGAAAATGAAACCCATGAGAATTACTTTCCCTCGTTTTGCTGCAATTTGAAACCCACCCAGATGGTGTTATTCATTCCCTTACGAATGTGAATGGTAAGCAAATCACTTTCTATAGTAGTAGCCCCACCATTGTCACAAACGAATTGGTATAGCCCCACCATTACCGCCGTAGACCCACCGTTATAGTTTCTCACCATTACTATAAAGCTGTCGTGGAATCCATAAACCCTTTTTATTGAAAAATATTAATCAATTGACATAGCATAATTACAAATTTTATATAAGTGTAATGAAATAAACTCATGATGATGTAAACAATAAGTTATTCTATAATTTAACATACCTTTTAGAGTCTAAAACTGCACGTATAACAAAATAGAAACGACAAATGAATCTCTACCACCTAATCATCAACGCTATTGTCCTCCACAAAGCGTTGCGTGTGTTGGTACAATACAACAATCTTCAACACCACCTGCTATCTCCTACCAACCTTTCAAGTACTATAGAATAGTTAATTACTAAAAGAGAGTGATTAACGCTCTTCGTGGGAATTTTACACTTAAGGAGCCTAAGAATAAACGAGATCTTTAATCACTTATTTATAGAATCAGTTGGAGGAGTCAAAAAGTATATTAGGAAACTAATAGAATCATCTTCTCATTTTCTCTCTCGATTGGTGCCAAACACAGAAGATTTATCTTATAAAATTCGTTGCATCATAGATAAAGACTCCTTGATTTACTACTCCATTTTTGGATAATTCAAATTAACACAAATCCAATCCAAATAAAAATAATATCATTTTGATGATTATCTAATTTAAATACTTGGGATTTATTATATACAATTCAAATTTAACTAGAATTTAAATAAATTACTCAAAAACTACATGTAAATAATTGTTTATTCCAATTTAAATAATTATTTTCTAGAACTAATTATTCTCCATAAACTAGCAACTTTGGGCGCCACCACCAATTGCCTATGCCTACACTATCTAGTATCAGACTGTGACCCATTGCTGATGGCGTAATTTACGTAATGACATATACTACCAATCTCAGACTAGTAGCATCCGATTCTCGCCTGATTTGTATAATAGGAGTATGTGATCAAGTATTGGTATTTAATAGACATATATTATCAATTATTTCCATAATAATAGATATATTAATCCCTTAATAACTCATCCATTCAATTATCAACTTTGGTATGGCTCCACTACAAACCCAAATTGTAGTCATGATAATATTCTTTATTATGAGACTCCCATTAATCTTATCTATGATCTCTAATATTATGTGTCCTCATATGTTATTCCTAATTGGCATAAAGACAAGTTTCATTTTACCTTCTTGTTTATTTTATTTGAAAGTCTCATTAGCTCGCCATTGGAAAAGCCTTCCATTTACGACACATACAAATGGAATATCATCTGGTTAACATATGAATCAAATGGCTAAGGCCTTGTTAAATTTCTAAATCCCAAATAATGCCTTTTTTAAAAAAAAAATAATGTTAACTCATGTAATAGAGCTATGATTTCATATTTGCAAATCATGCTCTCATCAAATATGTTATGTCTTTAACATATTGATAATGAAACCTTTGATCATTAGAATTCCTACTTTTGGATATCAAATGACATAAATTATACATATGAAATCATGTGTTTGCTTCAGGATTAAGATTGACAAATAAGTGATTATCAAAGTAAATTGATGCAATTAAACAAAATTAGTAATTAGATCAATTTCACTTAGGTCCAGTTTGATATATGTCCATCATTACGAATATAAAGCAATTTCATCTAGGAGTCATCTATTCTGGTAGCTAAGATAAGCCGTCTCCCCAATTAGAAGTAGACTCCCATTACTGTATTATCAAGAATAAAGTGCTTGTCTTTATTCTGAATTGTAGACCATTTATTTTGACTATTGATGTTATAGTCATATCTTTCTGAATATAAACTTTGTACATGCAGGATCCCAAGATTTAGTGTTAATAGCCATAATGCTTCGAAGTTTTGCTTGTTATATAGTCAATAATATAAAAATAAATATGACACATATTAAACATGAAATGCATTATCATTTATTGATATAAAACTGTCTCAAATACATCAAATATACTTTATCCCTAGGGTACTAATCTTAGCACCCTTAAGATCTATCGAGACAGCCCCAAGCACATTGAAGATTAGCATCGTTTCTCTTGCTGATCTAACTTATGTTTTTTACCACAATCGATTTAATCTCATCTCATTTGCATTTATAATATTACAATCCAATCAAATTTTGGCAGATTGGATTAGATCTTGATTTTTTCTAAACTAATTTGTAATTTAAAAATATAATTAGTAAAAACCATTTAGCTCATAAATTAATTAAAATCTTAGTATACTAAAAAATGAAACTATATTGAAAATAAAATAGCATATAAATTTTGTAATGTGTGATTTCGATAATAGTTGATAAGATTTAGGTTTTTTAATTCTAAATTGATATTTGAAATAGTTTGGTAGGGTGTAGTACTATTTATTATAAATAGCAACAAAAATTAAGAAGATAAAAATGTTTTATTTTTGAATTTCTTTATATAAGAAAACATTAAAAAGCTTTTTAAATGTGCATATATATATATATATATATATATATATATATCTATAAGTTAGATTTAATTGGATTGGTCAGTTAAATTTAAATCGATAAAATTAATGTGGATTTGTAATTTTCTACTCAAGTTTGAAAAGCATCAAATATCCTAGTCACGTCAAATTGGATTAAATTAAATTAGTCAGTTATTTAATTGTATTGATTAATATAATCCCCAGCTTGCTATAGCTTCTCTAATGTTGTTGGTAGTTTTGTACTTTTTTTCATTTTTTGTTGTTAATTTGATTTTTTTGCTTCTATTAAACAAGGTATATACTTACCGAAATAATAAAATTCAAGGATTTTCTCATAACTAGCATAAAATATAATACCCGAAGATGAGACGCTATCCTAGTTAATGAAATCTTGTTAGTTGCAATCGAAGATAAGACAATAGCGTGCTTTTTTTTAGAACTAACAATTCACTACTCAAAAATTAGGATTCACATATATTCCTCTTCACGTCGAATGAAACCATAAAAATATTAGGTGTGATTCCTTAAAAGCATAGACATTGTATGTTGTTGATTAATTAAATAGAATGATATTTTATTATTTTTGTTGCTTACGTGTATTATGAATATTTTAATAAACATCAAGAAAATTTCATAATTACTAATATAACTATAAATTTAATATATAAGTGTTATATGCTTGAGGATAAAATTTATAGATAATAATTTAAATAATCCATAATAATTAATTAATGTTTAGGATCTTTAATTAAATATTACAAGTACCGTCTAATCTCATTAAGAATGAAATGGTTTTATCTAGACTACTAATATATAAACATTGGATTGAAGGCACTTTATATAATGGGATTATATAGGACTAGATCAGATAAATTATGAATCTCTAATAATCTTCAGTTACAAATAGAGTATTCAAATTATCGTTATGATGATCATATATATGACAGTCTCAATCTTAAATATTTATTAGACTCATGTTTATGACATTGTTTTTTTTTTTTTTATATGCTTGGTAAGATTTGTCTAAAAATAAATCATAGCTTTGCATCTTGAAAACATAATGATATAAATGGCTTGGAATAATATTATTTAGATATGGAATTCATTCCTTCCTATTGGAAGTTAGAAATATGATTGTCTTGAGTGATGATTCAAGACTTAAATAGTAGAGCGCTCGTTCATGATAAGATTATGAATTAGCTATTTATTAGAGAATCATTCAAACTTAAGGACAAAGATGTAATAAGAGAGGTAAATGAAACTAAACATAACTCTTATTATGAACTCCTTATGGAGGATTGTGTTATATGTAATGATTTTATCAATGGACTATTTGTTATTTTTTTGAGTAATTTTTTTTTTTATAATTTCAAGAATGTAGTTTCATCTTTATAGTGGAATAACACTAAAACTAATAAATTTGGCACATTAATTAAATAGTTTAATTAATTGCCAAATTTATTAGAGCTTGAATTATAAGTCTAGAGGTCCCAATGCCACTTCTATGATGCTGTATTGGATTAAAACGTAAAATAAATTATACATATTTAATTTAAAATTATTGAATTTTAAATTAATTATTTCACACTAGATATATTAATATAACACAGAAATATATTCTCTGCGGCACATAATATAATATAACAAAATTGTTACATTTAACTAACCAATAGTTTATTAATTAATTAATTATATTTAAGTGATAAGATTAATTAATTTTTTTTGAATAATTAATTATAGTTAAATAATAAAGATTATTTAAATATATTTTAATATACATTATTAATTTTGTAGTGGGAAAACATTATGTCTATGCCAATATGAATACAAAATTAAATAATTTGTTTTAAATTGAATGTATATATACATGTACAAAGATTATACATGGCTTTAAAAAAAGGAAGAGAAGTATGTGGACTTTAAGTCCATTTCATCCAAAATGTGCATAATAAAGATTGTCTCCACATGTGGCGTGTAACTCATCCATTAAGAGAGAAGTGAGTGGTTTTATTTTTTAAATTATTTAAAAAATTAATTAATTAGTAACTAACTGTTTAGTTATTAAAAAAAAAGTAGAGATACAAATTTTTTTTCACGTACATGATATTTCTAAGTCTCCAAAGAGAAAAACTGAGAAAAACTGATAGTTTTTCCTTGAAAAATTTATATTATCTCATGTGTTAAGTATATAACAGAACCAGAAATGTGTGACATTAATTCATCTTTGTAATTTGATACCCACTCATCATTTTATTACTGTGGAGGCTTCGCTTGAAAGAGTTTGGTATCAAAGAGGAAAGCTAGAATACCTTAATAGGTCTTCAAAAGAGTTGAAATAAATTCTCCTATGTTTTCAATGATAATTAAAATTATATACCTATTTATGATAAACGGAGTTTTGTAAAAAAAATTTTTTTGTTTCCACTACGTTTTCTATTTAAATTCCAACAAAACATTCTTACAGCTCAAATGCCCTGTAAAGCTGGTTATAAAAAAGAAAAGATTATTATAATAATGGTCCATAGAGTATTCTCAATTTAATTAACTTTGGAGCTCAGGAGACTTTTAAAAGATCCCTTTAAAGAGAGAGAGAAAAAAAAAAAGAGTTTTAACAGATAAAGCGAGATAAAGTTTTTAAAGGGAGATAGGAGAAGCAGACAATAGCTAGACACGTTCTCTAAAGTTTTAATTTATTGAAATTAAAAAAAAAAAAACATAATTTTCAAGATGCTAAACAAGAGTTGTATTACGAGATTTTATAATATCACTCTATTAGCATTGAGAAAGAAGTAATATTGTTACGCATATTTATACAATCTTAATATTAAATGGCATGCTGAATATTTTTAACCTCATTAGTATAATTTATGATACACATATAATAAGACCTAGCTATCTATTCATAGGAAGAATAGTACGTTAATTTTAATTTTCTCATATAAAAGACTTTAATTTCGTACCACTTTGTCTTAGTTCATCTTGAGTTACCAGACATATAGCTTATTTAAGAGTACATCCATGTTATATTTAGGAGAAGGTTACAACGTTGAGAACACAACTATATGAACTAAAAATGTCGTAATATATTGTTAAATTCTTAATGCATTTTAAACTCCCACTTAGTTTAAACTCGAACATAATCTTACTAATTTGTTCATTACAAGGAAGTTTGAACATAGTCTTCTTTTTTGGCGACGTATCACATGTTTAACAACCAAAACGACAAAAAGGCCAATTAATTTACAATCTTCACATTTTCCTTCTTCTTTTTCCGCTTGCTTTTTGATGAATTTGCATGTTTCTTCTTTTTGTGATACCTAATTTCCAACATTGGATTCTGCTCTCATTTATGCGTTTACATCTAGAGATATAGAAATTAACAATTGCTCTGCAGAAATTGCGTATATCATAATCCTTTTTTTTTTGGGCCACTAATATGTTTGAGGCTCGCAAAAGCCCCATCTAGATCACATGTGGTTAGTGGATGCCACCGCATATGCGAGTTTGATTCTTTTTCTTTTCCTTGTGATATAACAGCTGTGTGTGTGTGTTTTCGTTTGGTGAAGTTAACATGCTCAACAATTTTTCTTTTATGCTCGTTTGATATATTTTATGTTGCTTACACTTTAAAAGTAGAAAAAAAGAACTGTAAAACTTTAACTTTCTTAAATAACTTAATAAAAATAAGATTTTAAATTTGATAATACACAATAAGCATTACTAGAATAGAATCTTTAATTGAACGTTACCAACAATAATATAGTAATTCATTAAATGCATGTACCATATATAATGAGATTATGTAGGACTGGTGTATCATGTGATATGAATGGCTAAATAATTTCTATTAAAAATAGTGCAAGTTCTAATCCTATCGATCGATGGTTATATGTAAGATGATCTTAATCATAAATTATTAGCATACTCTTATTTATGGAAATATGTTCTTTGATTTACTTAGTACGAATTTAAAAATCTAATTATATCCCTTGTATTTTGGAGGCATAATAAAGTACTTAACTAGGAATGTTAATAATACAAGAGAGAACCCATTCCTTCTTTTACAAGAAGTAATAAATATTTCTCTTGAGTATTGATCCGGGTCTTGAATATTATGAATATTGAAATTCATGATTAAGTTCATAAATTTATTATTTATTAGATAATCAATGGCACTTACGGAGGAAGAAGTAATTAGAGATGATAATGAATTTTACGTAGCTCTAATTATGAATTATTTATTGAGGATCCTTTATATGTAAAGACTATATCAAATGGACAACTTTAAAATTTGAGTAATTATTATCTATAATTTAAAGAGTGCAATCTTAAGTTTTTAAAGAAGTAACATTGGCATTAACAAAAAAGTAATATATTAATTAAACAGGTTGATTAATGTATTGGTTTTATTAGAGCTTGAAATTATAGATCCATTAATCCCCTGCCCATCTTCACAAACAATTTTTGAGCAAGTGAAATTATTAGTTTAATTAATTAATTTTAGAATTATGGAATTCTAAATTAAATATCACTCAGAATAAATCAATTATGAATTAATTAATAATTATTAGATAGTAAAAATATTTAATAATAAATAATAATTAATCTTATATGACACACAGTGGGTCCCAATTACTATGCGTGGTGTGTAACAACATAGGGAAATGTTCCTCATATAGAGCAAGATTTGTTCACTAAGTTTTCTGTTTAAATGTTATTAATTTTAAAGAATGTGATTTTTTCAAATTGAGAATTTAAAATTTGAAAACAAATTAGATTGGATAACAAGAAGCATTCTCCTCCCTTCTAGAAGGTGATTAGCACCACATACACAGAGAATCTTTCAATGTGTGGTGCCTGTTGCATATAAAGGAAAAAGAAAGTTTATCTTTTATTTTCATCAAATATGTGATATTTAATTTAAAACAAAGGAAGCTTTTAAAATTAATTGAGTTTCTTATTCTCTAAAATAAAGGGCTTCTCTATTTATTGTATATACAATTGAAAGTTTTGGTTAGACTACAAAAACTCTAACAATGAATCTTAGTATAAGCGTCTAAAGAGAGAAAAAAGAGAAGAAGTGTTCTTCCATTCTCAATCCTACTTGTTCATGTGTTGAGATTAGTAAGAGACCAAATAGAGAAGAGTGATTCTAGAAAACCCAAATTCCTTCTACACCTATACGTACGTTCCTTTAGTGCAAAAGGGTGGTTTCATATAAAGAATAATTCCAATAGAAGATGTTTATCCTATAACGCCCCTAAATAAGGGTTTTTAGTATTTAGTAAATGTAAATATATTTTACAATATCGTTTCAAAGCATTTAAAATAGTACCCATGGGTCTTTAGAATAAAATAAAACTAGAATATATTTAAAATAACAATCCATAGTTTAGTGTAGCACCAAATACTAAAAATACAGTCATCATCATCATTATAAGGTTCCTAGTCAATAAATAATTTAACGCAACTAACACTACAATTTTAAGAATCTTACATGATCAAATTAAATAGATAATAAACTAAAATAACTCCGACACATCGCAAGCAGTATTGTCGCCTACTCTCATCGAATTGATTACACTGAACTACACCTGAGAGGTAAAAATAGTAAGGAGTGAGCATCAACATGCCCAGTGGGAAAACTATTACTCACCATTAGGTTTTATTATTTGTTGTATTAAAACCTGCATCATTAGTTTATTATCCAATAATATTATTTATTGTATAACAATTCCATTACATTCATATATGTTAGATACCCTACAAAAAAACCTTACCATATTTCTATAACATATATTATAATTCATAATTAAAGTTGACTAATAAAATCTCTATGTCTTTGGTAAATAATCCATTGATAACTCACAACACCTGCTCACCATGTAAGCTTCAATCTCATCCTTAACCTTTAGAAAGATCATAATTAAACTTAAATACTAACTCTATAATTATGTCAATTTATTTTATTAGAATGCCTTGTAATTATTATGCTCTAAATATACATACAAATCTTAATACATTATTTAATTGTAACAAAAATTAAAATTCAACTATACTTCTGTCCAAAGTGTTTTAAAACTACTTTTAAAATGAAATAAATAAATTTGAAATTTAAAATATTTCAAAATAAATAGTTAAAATATGAAGTTTTTTATTTATGTTGGCCTCGTGTGTGTGTGTATATATATATGAAACAGATGCTATAAATTTGATACAAAACAAGGTACAATCGAGTGGTTGAATGTAAGATAGAGTTATGAGAGGTTATAGGTTCAAGTCTTAGGTAGAGTAAGCTTTTAGTCATATTCATATTTGGCTTGATAAAACGACATATAGTTTCTGTGAAAATAACTTATTGTTTTTCACTTGAAATTTTTCTACAAAGGACCAAAATCCAAATTATGAACCTTTTACGTAAATTCTTGATTTCCTAACAAGTTTGTAAACATAAAAATGATGCATAAACAATCTACAATCGTCATAGACTAACTTCTAACAATTTTCATGCTCAAATCATAATTTAAATTAAAATTTGAGTTTTGAAAATCTAACCTCAAAGCTTAGTTTAAAAGTGTAATTTGATCTTGGAAATTTTGAAGCTTCTTTGATCTATGAGTTTGTGGGAAGTCGTTTTTGTGACTTTGGGTGAAAAAATAGTGAAGTTTTGATGTTGGCTTCTTTGGTTTTTCCTTGGTTATGGCTACCATGGAAGGGACAATAAAGAAGTAGAGAAAAGAAGGACAAGAAGAAAGAAGGAGAAAGTGAAGACAGGAGAAGAAAAGGAGGAATAAAAAGAAGAAGAAAAAAATTAAAAATTAAAAAAATCATTTAACATCTCGTTGATTATGGGATGTTGTCTAAGTATAATAGGAAAGCAACAAAAAAAGAGGTGGAAATGAGTCTTCATGGAAGACTTAGATGTATGTAATGTCAAATAGAATTTTTGTAATTAAATAAAAGTTCCAAGGACATTTTGGTGATTTTGAAAAATGGGTGTAAAAAAATTTTTGAAAAATTAATAATAGGTAGAATAAATAATATGAGAAGTTTTAGATGCAACAAAATTTTAGAAAATTTAAATCCACACATTAATAATTAAATTTGACGCAATTATGTCTATTAAAAATAACAAGTGTTATAATTCTACCCTTCTTAAAAGAAATTTCATCCTCAAAATTTTACGTGGGGATGACATTAAAACAAATAAGGATACTTCTCTTTCATTTCTGATTCAAACTCCTAAATGGCTTCCTCAATGGCTTCCTCAACATCATAATGTTGCCACATTACTTTCATCAATGGAATTTCACAATGGCACAAAATCTTAACTTCATGATCTAATATATGAATGGGAACCTCCTCGTAAGTCGTGTCTTCTTGGATTAGAACATCTGTCCACATGATAACATGTGATAGATCTAGCTTGTATTTTCTCAGCATCGACATGTGGAATACATGGTGTATATGGGATAATTGAGGTGGTAAATCTAGATGATAAGCAAGTGGTCCAATTCTTTCAACGACCTTAAATGGTCCTATATATCTTGGGGCCAGCTTCCCTTGAACATCAAAACAAGATACACCATGTTTTGGTTTCACTTTAAAAAATGCATAAATCTCCAATTATGAACTTTAACAGTCTCCTTTTCTTATCCGCATAATTCTTCTATTAATTCCAAGTAGTCTTAAGGTGATCATGAACAATTCAAACCTTATTCGTTGTTTTCCTTATGAATTATGGCTTAAGATTAATGTGCTCTTCCTTTTCAGCTCAATATAAAGAAAATCGAAAGGCCTACCATACACAGCCTTATATGGAGCCATACCAGTACTTGCTTAGTAGCTGTTGTTGTAAACAAACTCCGCATAAGGTAACTAAGCAACCCAATTAGTTCCAAAATCTAACATACAAGCACAAAGTATATCTTCAAGAATTTGAATGACACGCTTAGGTGATCCATCTGTCTCAAAAATAAAAAGCAGTATGGAAATTTATTTAAGTTTCCAAGGCTCTCTATAATCCTTTCTAGAACTTAGATGTCAAACGTTGATCCTGATCAAAGACTATTGACATTGGTACACCATGCAATGTTACTATCTTCTCCACATACAACTGATGTAGTTTGGAAACATTATAATTTGTTCTGATTGGAATGAAATGGGTTGTTTTTGTCAAACAATCCATAATTGCCCAAGCGTTATCATGTCCCAACTAAGTTCTTGGAAATCTCGTGACAAAATCCATTGTTACATGGTCCCACTTTCATTCTAGGATAGATAAGTTTTTAAACTCACCTCCAGATTTTTGATGTTCACCTTTGACCTATTGACATGTCATACACTTAGATACAAAAGCTGCTATATCACACTTCATTCCATGCCATCAATTTTGTTGCTTTAAGTCCATATACATCTTAGTGCTTCTAGGGTGAATGGCAGTCATTCTACTTTGCATGTCAGGGATAAAGATCTTCTGGATTAATTAATCTTCCCTTGTGATATAGAAATCCTTTTGGTCCTATCTGCCATCCGTCTAATTGTTCATCATTCTACGACTATTCCCAGATCATACATAGTCCTTCATCATGCCATTGTCTTCGTTTCAGTTGTTGAATCAATGAAGGAGTAGCTACTATGTTAAACACAAAGGCCCTTTCACTATCCTTATAAAATTGTGAGTCAAAATCGCCAATGATGGTTGTTTGCCTCTAATCTTCCAATGCTAAACTAGCCAATATCCTATGATTCTTCTGGCTCAAAGCATCTGCTACCACATTTGCTTTACCAGAGTGGTATTGAATACTAAAATCGCAATATGCTATACACTCGACCAATCTTTCTTGTCTTAAATTAAGATCCCTTTTAGTAAACAAATACTTCAAACTCTGGTAGTTGATATAGATCTCGAATCTTGCACCATAGAGGTAACATCTCCAAATCTTAAGTGCGAAGACTATAGCAGCTAACTCAAAATCATGTGTAGAATAATTTTTCTTGTGGGGTCATCAATATACAACCTAATCCATTTCCTGATTTATCAATATACATAGTATAAGGTTCCTTGTTATTAGAAGTGACAACTATAGGTGCACTGATGAGTCTTATGCTTCAATTCCATAAATGCTTCCTCATATTTGTCATTCCACAAGAACTTGACATCCTTCCTAGTAAGTCTTATTAATCGAGAAGCAATTTTGGAAAATTTGTCCACATAATGTCAATAATATCCTACTAATCTAAGGAAGCTTCGAATCTTACACGCATTCTTTGGTTGTTCCCAATTCAACACAGCTTTAATCTTAGATAATCCACTAATATACCTTCTTCAGAGACAAAATGATCTAGGAACTTGACTTTCATCATCCAAAAGTCACACTTGTACTTCCTCGTGCATAGGCCGTGTTCCTTTAATTTTTATAGAGCAATTCTTAGATGTTCAACATGCTATTCTTTGGTCTTGAATCGATCAAGATATCATAAATGAAAACAATGATACATTGAATTAAGTACGGATGGAAACCTCGGTTCAATAAATCTATGAAGGCTACTAGAGCATTGGTTAGCCTAAAAGGCATGACAAGAAATTCGTAGTAGCCATAGTGAGCTTGGAAAGCTGTCTTTAGAACATCTTCTTGTCTTATCTTCAATTGGTGACATCCAGACCATAAGTCAATCTTAGAAAAATATCGAGATCCACCTAATTGGTCAAATAATTAATCGATACTAGGTAAAGGATACTTGTTCTTGATGGTTAATCGGTTGAGCTAGTGATAATCGACACAAAGTCTTAACGACCCATGATGCTTCTTCATAAAAAAAACACTGGAGCTCCCCAAGGTGACATGCTTAGATGAATAAACCCTTTTTCCATCAATTCATCTGCTTGCCTTATTAATTCAGCCTTCTCTACTAGTGCCACATGATATAGAGTGATGAAAATTGGTGCTACTCCCGGAACTAAGTCACTAACAAACTCAATTTCTCTGTCAGGCAGAAGTCTTGGCAATTCATTTGGAAAAACTTTTAATGAAATTCGTCCACCACTAGAGTATAGGAAGATAAATCACCATTCCTTAATTTTTCTTTGCTGCAAAGATTATCCTAAGACTTGAAATTCTTTCGTCCTCTAATACATGTTTTTAGTACAGAGGTTGGTGTTATTGTCCCTATCTTAGCTTAGAGGTCAATGACTTATTTGTTCTTTGTAAATAAGGTGACACGTTTCTGGTGGCAATCTACTATAGCATGATATTCAACTAACCAACCCATTCCTAGGACTACGTCAAACTCCATCATGGTTATCACATACAAGTCAGTTGAGAGTCTATGTTCTCTAATGACTATACAAACGAAATTAGAAATCATGGAAACCTCAACTGTACCGCTCATCAGGGTACTAAGAGCTAAAGGGGAATTACAAGTTTCAATCTCTAATTTTAATATTGAAGCAAACAATATGGATATAAATGAGTGGGTGGCACCAACATCAAATAACACATAAGCATATGAATAAGAGATATGAATCATACCGTCTACCATAGAATTGTTAACTTGCTTTGATTGCCCAATAATGGCTATAATAGCATAAGCCAGAACTGTTGTTTTCCCTTTTCTTTTGTTTCCTTTTCCACGATTCTCGTAGCTACTGCTTGCATTATTATTTCTTCCAAGGAAATAAGACCTTTAACTTGCAGAAGCCTATGGAGTTGGTTGAAAATTTTGGCTTTATTGAAAACATAAGCTTTATGGTCGCTGTTGATAATTGTATTGAGGTTGAAACCCATGAGGTTGGGTTACAAAAGCATGTAAAGGTGGTGAGCTATGATGTGATGCTACCTGAGTTTGATTTCCTCCCAACATAATGGAGCCAAACTAGCTATTTTGGGGACTACCTAGAGTAAAAGATGATTATGCTGGGCGATTGGGGCAGTTTTGTCTCAAATGCTCTGCCTATCTACAATTATGACAAGCATATGATTGAAAACGTCTGCTGCCCGAGGACCAACGACCAACACTCAGACCATTATTTTGTGAAGCATGTCCTTGTAACTTTTCTTTCTTATTCATCTTCCTCTGGTACTCACCAGGTCCTTTATGTTCCTCATAAGAATTTTTCAACTCTACATCTACATGATGAGTAGCGGCTACTAGCTTAAGAAACTCGGTTGAAGGGGTTGCAGCTATCACCTGTCTGATCTTCAGCCTTAGGTTATTTCAAAAATTTTCACATCTAGCTAAGGGATCTATCACAGCACCAGGGTTATATCGAGACAATTCTATGAATCGAGCCTAATATTCAGCTACTATCATATCACTTTGTACCAAATTTTTAAATTCTTGGAGCAACGCTTGTTGGTGACTTTAGGGAACATATGTATTGTGAAATATCGTCTTGAACTGATCCCAAATAAGATTTCGTACGTCATAATCATCCTTCTGAAGCTTCCACTACTCTTCAACGTTTCCTTCAAATACATATGTAACAAAGTCAACCCTGTATTCTTACAGAATCCTTAGATTCTCTAGTTTACACTTGATAGCTTTTAAACAATGTTTAGCTATCCCTAGGTTAAGCTCCCTTGAAAGCACAAGAGGTTTTTACTTTATAAATTGTTTTAGTAAGGTCAAGTGGTGTTGCTCAGGATCTCACACCTCTATAGGTCTTTGTATATTTTGGAAAGCTCGAAAGATTTGTTTCAAATTATTCATGTTAGAGCCGTTGGTTGAGGTTGTTTCGTTGATTGGGGTTGTTCAACTTCTTGAGATTGACCAATCTCTTGACGTTGCTAGATCGGTTGAGGTCATGTAGCAAGTTGAGGTTGTTCAACTGGTTATGATTGTTCAGATGACTGTGGTTGTCACTTTGGCAGCATGGTTTTGATTTGACTGCAAAAGTTGAAATAGGATTAGTACCAATGATGATGATATTAAAACTTCTTTAAAACCATTTCCAAAACTGATTTTTAAAATTATGCTACACTTCTTAGGTTTACCAAACCTGGGCTCTGATACCATAATCTATGACGTCCCAAACTAGGGGTTAGTAGTTTTTAGTAAATAAAAATAAATTGTACAATATTGTTTGAATGCATTTAAAAGAGTGCCCATAGGTCTTTAGAATAAAGAGAGAACTATAACATATTTAAAATACTAATCCATAGTTTAATGTAGCATCAAATATTAAAAATACAAGCATCATCATCATTATACGATTCCCAATCAATCGATAATTTAACATAGCTAACACTATAGGTTTAGGAATCTTACATGATCAAACAAAATAGATAATAAATTAAAGAAACTCTGATGTGTCACAAGCAACGTTGTTGCCTACTCTTTGTTAGATAGAATACATTGAACTCTACCTGAGAGATAAAAATAGTAGGGAATGAGCATCGACATACCTAGTAGAAAAACCATTACTCACCTTTAGGTTTTATTATTTACCATATTAACACATGTATGGTTAGTTTATTATCTAACAATATTATTTATTTTTAACAACTCCATTGTGTTCATATATGGTAAACACCCTATAAATAAACCTTACCATATATCTATAACATAATATAATTCATTATTAAATAATATTTTTCGGTATCTACAACAAAATTGAGAATCACGTCTCTCTACTCAACCTAACCATGAAGGGTACGCTTGACAACTCAAAGCTAACAATCCAAGAGTTATCAAGTGAGGGAACATCGAGTCTTAGATCTTCATCAAGATGTTTCCTATACAGTGCGTTCTAGGACTTTCGACCCAAGAGAGTGCTGACACCTCTCCATATTTATCTTTAGGGTATATGTGCCCAAGAACGTAACCACCACCCTCTTCACATCTCACCATTCTCTCATATCTTTACCAATATGTATAGAGTCCATATTATCTAACTATGCTTCTCAAAATTATATTAAAAACATGTCAAATCACTTTGATGTCATTGTACAATATAGGACAGGTATAGAGTACTGTGTTTCCAATTAATGTACATATAATAACATTAACAAAATAATATATAAATTATCTTTCAAAAGAAATAATCGATTTTAATTAAATAGAACCTCACAAAGGTTTAGTAATAAAATCCCTATCTTTTTAGCTAATAATTTACTGATAACCGACAATACCCGCTCACCACATAAGCTCCAATCTAGCCCTTAACCTTAAGAAATATCATAATTTAACTTAGATACTAACTCCATAATTATGTCAATTTATTTTATTTGTGTGTGTCATAATTAATATGCTCTAAATATACATACAAATATTTAATACATAGTTTAATTGTAACTAAAATTAAAATTGAACTATACTTGGGTTCAAAGTGTTTCAAAACTGATTTTAAAATAAAATAAATAAATTTGAAATTTAAAATATTTTAAAATAAATAATTAAAATAAGAAGTTTTGTTTTAGGTCGACCTCAATTTAGTTAATAATATATTTATAATAGATGCTATAATTTTGACACAAAATAAGGCAAGGTCTAGTGGTTGAAGGTAAAGTAAGGTTATAAAAGATTACATATTCAAATCTTAGATGTGAAAACAACACGTAGTTTTTGCGAAAACGAAATGTAATTTTTGTAAAAAGATGTCATTTTCACCTTGAAATTTTCCACAGAGGATCCAAAATTAGAATTCTGACATTTTACTCAAATTCTTAGTTTCCTAACAGCTTTCAAAGCATACAAGTAATTCATAAAAAATCTACAATCATCATAAACTAATTTCTAACAATTTTCATGCTCAAATCATAATTTAAATCAAAGTTTGAGTTTTGAAAATCTAATCATAAAGCTTAGTACAAAAGTGTTATTTGATCTTGAAAATCCCTAAGCTTCCTTAATCTATGAGTTTGTGGGAGGTCATTTTTGTGACTTTGGATGGAAAAATAGTAAAGTTTTGACATTGGCTTCTTTGGTTTTTTGTTGGTTATGGCTGCCATGGAAGGGATTATGAAGTCCCAAATTTTGATATAATCAACATGCTTTTTTTTTCTGAATTATTAAATATTTATGAACTAGTAAAGGCATATACGTGAGACACAAACAATTTCCTAATTAATCTTAATCAATTAACTTAATTCTGAATCTCTTTATTGGAAGAAAATAAGTTTCTTGAAATTTTTAATTCCGAATTGTATCTCCACGAAATGAATGTTGAAATTGAGAAAATCACCTAATCGCTAATACCCTTGGGAAGTGATTCAGAAATTAAACTTTAATGAATCCTTTATTGTTCTTTCACTTGAGATATCAACTAATGTGGAAGGTGTAATATTAGAAATCCTGCCTTTCTCTTTTTTTCACAAATACGAAAGTTCCATATATATAATTCGGATATCCGAAAAGATTACCATATATAGAAAAGAAGGAAAAGAAGAAAGAAGGAAAAAGTGAAAAGGAGAGAAGAAGAGGAGAAATAAAAAGAAGAAAATTAAAAATTAAAAGAATCATTCAACATTCTGTTGAATATGGGATGTTGTCTAAGTATGATAAGAAAGCAACAAAAAGGGAGGTAGAAATGAGTCTCCATTGAAGACTTTGATGCATATAATGTCAAATGTTATTTTCTAATTAAATAAAAATTTTAAGGGTATTTTGGTGATTTTGAAAAATAAGGTTAGAAAAATTAAGAAGAGGTAGAATAAATAGTATGAGATAAATTTTGGATGCAACAAAATTTTACAAAATTTGAATTCGCACACTAATAATTAAATTTGATGCAATTATACATATTAAAAATAACAGGTGTTATACATCCTAATCGCTTCAGCTATGTAAACATAAATTATATATTTCTTAAGTATTAAATTAATATACTCTATAGTATTATTCTACAAAAATGAAATTTTTGTTACATGCATTCTACATTTTGACCACGTTTCTGTATGTTGTCTCTAAAATCATTTTAAAAACCAACAATCAAAACTCTAGTATATATTTTAAAGTCTTCTTATAAAGTCTTTTTGAGAAAGTCTTGTAGTTTTCACCGAAAGCTCTTCAAAGGATAAAAACTATTTTAAAGAATTATCTAAACATTGCACATTGCAATAAAAATAAATCGAATATCAAATCTTTGGTTACAATCAGAGAGGTTTTTCTTGATCGAATTAGTTTAGGCTTTGAATGAATTTGGACAGTCAGAATAAAATCTTCCATGTAAAGTCTAAAGCAGCTTGTCATGTAGATAAAAACACCGACAAGTTTAAAGCTAAATGATATAACTCTAGTTGAATCTACTAAACACAACCGCCGTGGACTAGAAGAAATTTGCAAAACTGATAGTTGGATCTGCTTTTGCTAGCTTAAACTTTGCACATTCAGCTCTACGGTGATAAAAAAACCCCATGCTATCCTATCTCAGTTCGTAGACGATGCAAAAAACTAATTAACATTTAGTCACAAATTGTATTAACTTGTCTTTTTGTGTAATGAGAGCATTAAGTGAGACCACGGTGAATTCCATAGAGATTTATATTAATTTCTAAGATTATTGACACTAATGACCCTAAACTTTGAGATTTATCTCACTTTGTCTTTTGAACTTAAGAAATCGTCACTTTACTACCATAAACTTTTAGATCTCTTCACTTTGCTTCCTATGTCCAATTTTCTATCAAAAGTGACAAATCAAAAATGAGATTTTGTCAATCCCAAGTGAGCTTCATCATTTTATACTCTCATTTAGAAAGCTAAAAAGAATAATTTGGAGATTTCTAATTCAGCGTTTTCTCTATATGAAGGGAAGGAGGGCATTATTAAGTTATAAATGGTTTCAACAACCTCCATATGGGCCTCACGTGAGTTTATTTCTATCACTTTCGATGAAAAATTGAAAAAAAAAAAGGCCAAGTAAGAAAAAAGTTTGAGGTAGTAAAGTGATTTTTTAAAGTTTATGAGCAAAATAAGAGGAATCCTAAAATATAAGGGCGACTAACGATAATCAACCTAATTTCTATTTGATTTGCATACTATTTAGCACTAAGATGATAATATATACGACGATTAAGTGGTAGAAAATATAGTTTAGTATTAATTCTATACCTGACTTGACTATATGGTGTAGAGTTTAAATCTTCTTCTCCCAAATTTAAAAAGATATGATTGTAATAAAGTAATTAGCTACTTATACATGTTGTATATTACAAACCTTTTGGACTCACACAGCAAATATTTGAGAAAATTATATGTTATGCTACGCTTTTAACACATCATATTTGAATACCTCCAAATAAATAAAAAAAGTAATGCCACAACTTGTGATCCAATATTTTTTTCCTCTTTCGATATTTCTAAACTCTCTCTAGCCTCGAACTTCGATCTCATATCGGAGATCGTGCAGAGCCATGCATGTCGGAGCAACTATGTTAGAGCTTCTTCTCTAGCAAAGAGTGTTGCAGGCATAAAGATGAGGAGATCTCCACAGCAAGATTTGGCATCTCTTCTTTCTTTCTCTCTTTTTCGATTTGGTGAGTGGCATCTTAAGCTGGATTGACGATGTCACTCGTAGGACGAGACTTGGCCCTGTCGCCGTTGTCCTCACCCACATCGAAGAAGAAGACATCGATGCTAGAGAAGCTCCAATCAATGTTTCTTTCAATTTGGTCGATAGCATCTCAAACCATACCGACGACGATACCCATAGGACAAGATCTAGCCCAGTAATCATGGTCATCATTTGCGCAGGGGAGCTCCAGCGATCTCCCATTAGTAGGCGACGGATTTCGCTTCGTTAGTTATTGTTGTAGTTGTCAGTATTTTTCTATGTTTTTTCAGTTTTTTTTTGCTACATGCAACATTGTCGGTGCCAGAGACAAGCAGATTGCGATGAAGCGAGAGAGTGAAAGAGAGAGGAGAAGAAAATGTCTCGAAGGGACACACGATGAGATGCCTCGGTGAGACACAAAAATGTCCTGAAAGGACACATGATATATCCCAGTTGGTAGGACATGCACCAGGTTTGTGACATAGGAACTTTTCGCATTATGGGATATAAACAAAAATTGAATCCAGAAATACAATATTTATGTGAATTGCCCTAAGTATTTTTTGTGTCAAAAGAGTTATGAGCCCACATATAGACCAGAAACAGTTCTTGGTGCTTTTCAGAAAGAGACTTTTTCTTGTAAGGCTGCTGCTTTGTGAAGCATGAAAATATTAGCTGATTTGCTTTGGGGTTACACTAATAAAAGCCAAAAGTTGAAAGACGATACAATCATACAAAAGTATACAAATGCTGTGTCACACCGAGGGGCTTTTTTAATCATTAGTCAAAAAAAAAACTTTTTCATTAAAAAGGTAACCAATTGGGCCTTTAAAATTTGGTTCGCTCTTTTCTTCCGCTTTCCCTAAAACCCAATTTCTCCTTTTTCTACTCCTCACTGCATACCTAATTCCATATCACTAACTGCGCGACCTTCCTGTGCTAACGGGGGCCAAAAGCATAGAAGAAAATTTTTATTTTTATTTTTTACCAAAGGCTTATATTACGAAGGGGACATATAGGAGCAGAGCTCTAACATACCCAGATTAAAGGGAGCCCTTTTTTAGAATTGTTTTGTAAAGATGCAACAATTCTTTACAAAACAACAAAAATTGCTATCACATACCCAGATTAAAGGGAGCCCCTTTTTAGGACACGTCAAAAATAGTTTGTACTTTTACTTTTAAACAGTTAAAAAAAAAGAGAAACATAAGCTATGCCTTTTAGTGTTTGGAAAGTGTATAAACAAGTATTTTTTTAATTTTAAAAGAGCTTTTGAATTTGTTTAGTTTAATAAGTCAAAATCCATTAGTGGTATAAAAAGTAGGGCAATTCGAGGATATGAATGTAATTCTTAATTTGTTATTCTTAAATATAAGGACAAAAAAATTAAAAAAAATAAAGCTTTTTCATAAGCACTAAATAGTTGGTTTCTTTCAAACGTATTTGTAAAAGTCAAAAAACACTTTTATGAAGTCCAACCAAAGATATCAAAAAGCAGCTTTTGGAGTAAATAAACCAAAGCAGCTTTTTTTAAGCCATTCCAAATAAGCTTTTACTATCATTTTTTACTGTTTAACACCCTACCCCCAACAATCCCCCACCCTTAGAGATGGCAATCATGTCATGCAAGTCCAGCCCGACCCATACTTGGTTGGGTCCAAGCATGCTTCGTGTCGTACTCGGAATTGAAGTTTCGTGTTGTGGCCTTGCTAGCCCAAAATTAAAATATACAAGCCCAACTCGGTCCATAGGCCTAAGCATATTTTGTGCTCATGCTGTGTCATGCTTTTATTGTGTCTAGTGCAATAGACTATTAGATCAGCCCATCAATTATTTAAAAAAACACTTCTTAAGTATTATATTATTCAATTAAAAAAAAGTCATTTTTAATAAATAAACTTCACGTTTTATTATCAAACAAATGAAAACTCGATGCCATTAGAAATCCAATGCTCAGGCCCTCACTCAACATTTTATTGAAAATAAAGAAAAATAAAAAAGTACAATATTTCAACATGTTAAGCTAAAACATAGAATTGTCAAAAGTAATTAAGCTTATCAATGGTTGGTTTTCATATCGTGTTATATATATTTTGTTGACTATTTGTTTGGCTGCAACTGAAAGAAAAAGAAAAGAAAATAAATAAATATAATATAATCAAAATAAATTTAAAAAATGAATAGTAACTATTCCCTCCTATATAAACCCCTTGAAGCATTCTCATGGCCAATTGGTCTCCCTCATTCTTTTTTTCTTTTTTTCTTTTTCAATTGTTGAGCTTATATCTTAGCAATACCCACTTTTGAGAGGAGATGCTATTAAAGCACTCCTCCACCCCACTTTTGATATTAAAATAATGCCTACATTTGTGTAGAAAATCTGTTGAGGCAGCGAGATGATCTTGTATAGATAGTATTTTGGTATGAATTTTAGCTCTATATCTACTTTGTAATGTTTATATTTTTATGGAATAAATTATATTTTCAAGTTTTTAGTCATTATTATTAGTATCGTTATGTTGCCCATTTTTACATAAATTCATTCATGCTTTATTTATGTAATTTAATTGTGTTGCACAATTAATATTAATAATAATGAAATAATGCTTAATTTTATGAAATGTCTTTTACTACAATACGACTTGTTATATTATCAATTTTAGATATTTTATAAGACGAAGCACCGTTGAAATTAACGTAAAAATTTATTCCATTAAAATATAATAATTTTGACTTGTTATTATTTTTTCTATCTCAAAATTATGGTAATTATAATTATAAAGACAGCTATTATAATTTTCATAGTTTGTGCACAAATCATAAGTGAGAGATAATTATTTTGCTACTTTTTATAGGAAAACCCTTACTACATTATAGCTTACTATATTGTTGCTTTAAGTTGACTTATAAAATTAGTAAACTTGCTTACAATTAATGGAAAAAGATATAATAAATTAAATACTGTAGATAATTTATTTAGAGTTAAAATTTCATATCAGATATGAAACATACAAGGGATTCTCAAAGCTTTACTATTTTAATTTTATGTTTTAAACTCTTATTTTAAAATTTTCAAAAATATTTGTTTTTTTTTTAATTTTGTTTTGAAAAATCTCTTTCCATTTTAAACCAAAAATTCTCAATCTTTCAAAATCCCACCTCCTTGTGGAAATGACAACCTTTCTAAACTACAAACGTTCATATTTCAAAAAGCATTTTGGACGACACAACAAAAATCTGGCATGGTTGCCAATAAGGAGTTGTCCCTTTGTCAAATTGTTAAATTAAGTGGGAAAACATGTAAGTGATTTATCCTTATCTTTTATAAATATTATTTTAAATATTTGTGTGTTTCAAATAGTGTGTCAATTGTTAAAAAAAATTCAAAAAAATTTAAAAAATACAAAAATAAATAAAAATCTAAAAATCTAAAAATAATAAAAAATTTTCTTTTTAATTGTAGTTTGTATAATATTGTTGTTGTTTGTTTTAGGTTTAGATTTAGGTCTCAAACTTCGAAATAAAACTTCATAAAACTTTGAAACTAGGTTTTTCATAAAATAAATTGTTGATTTGTAAAGAGTATTTTTTTGAGGAAGTTTTGTCTAGATGCTGGCATTAGCTCGGAAACCTTTACTATAACTAAATAATTCTAGATATTCTCCCAGCACCAATCATTCTAAGAATGCTATTCTCACTAGGAGGTTGGTTTTTAAGGAGCCTACTGTCACATCCCAAAAGAGCTCTTGTTGAGAGGTGGGCAGCCCAGGACATAAGTATTGCTCTTCGGTCCTCTACCTAGCCGATGTGGGACTTTTTGTACGTTACATTCTTCTCCACCCAATCGCGTGACAGCCCCGTCACGGATCGGCTCCCCTGAGGGCCCCATTGGACCGTGGAGAGTCCACACATCAGGCAAGCAGTATCCCGCTCTGATACCACTTGTCACGTCCCAAAAGAGCTCTTGTTGAGAGGTGGGCAGTCCAGGACATAAATACTGCTCTTCGGTCCTCTACCTAACCGATATGGGACTTTTTGTACGTTACACTACGCCCTACCAATCTTTCTTGAAAACATCCTTAAAGCATATAATTCTCAAGATCTGCAAAATAAATGAGGCAAATGCTTTTTACTCACTACTTTATTCTCCCCAAATAAAGAAAAGCTTATCATATCGTCTTTCCCTTGTAAATTAAAAAAAATAAAAAAAAAAAGAGAGAGAAACACTTAGGGTTAATACTTCTACATAGAGACAAACTAGACCAATTTACTAAACCTTCAAACTTAGGGAACCCTAGTGAAATATCATTGAACTTTTCTCCACAATCTCTCATTCTTTCAAATCCATTTATAATGGCAAATCTTGGTAAGAATCCTTAAAGAATTTTGATGAAAGATTACATGTACCTGACTCGCACTTTAGCTCCTTTATATATTGTTTTTCCATCGAATCTTCCATAACAGGATTTGAAGCTAAGCATGATTTAACTTTTGGCAACCTTTTCGGATTAGAAAGCGAAAATCCTTATGTTCATATTCGTGAATTTAAGGATGTTGTCGTCATTTTGCACAACCACCTTGACATTGCTAATTCTATAAAATTGAAATTATTTCCTTTCTCTCTAAAAAATAAAGCAAAAGCTGGCTGTATTCTTTAAGACCTTGATCCATCAAATCATGGGATGACATGCCATTTGTTTTCTTCCATAAATGTGACCCATATCAAAAGACCAATAATCTTAAGAAAAAAATTCTGACTTTTTACCAGAACAATTATAAAAATTTCTATGAAGCTTAGAAAAGGTTCAAAGATTTGTTAAGTCAATGTCTTTACCATGGTTACAAGAATTGGCATCTTGTCAGCTTCTTCTATGAAGGAATCACAAGTCATGATCTCCAATATCTAGAAATGATGTACAATGGAAAATTTTTATATAAGGATCCTAAAGAAGCCAAGGAATTTCTTGATGAATTTGCTGAGAAAGATCATTTGTGGGTCGAATTAGATATATCTCATAGTACTAATAAGTCCTGATCAACTGGAATTCACCAATTGAAGGAAGAGGATAACTACAATGGTAGAGTTCAAGTTGAAAATCTTACAAGGGAATTAGAAATCCTCAAAGGAAAGAATGAGAGAGGAAGTTTGGATGTCACAAGAGTTGAATTGCAAGGAACAAGCTTTGTAAATGGAAGAATTGAACAACAACCATAGGGTTGTCATGCTTATTAGGAAATAAAAGGAGTATCTGAGGAACAATGCAATGCTATAGAGACATATCATATTCCTTGTCAGGAAATTCTCAATCTTGATGGAAGAAACAATTCAAATTTTGTAGGAGGAATTCAAATCAAGTGCAATCATTTGGAAATGAATGGGGAAATGAAGAAGACATGCATCTGAGAGAATATGTTCCTCTGCATGATTCACACTTATTAAGTAAATCTCTTAAGGATACATTAAAAGCATTCATTGAAGCATAAAGAAAGTTAAATTAGAAAATTGCAGTTGCTCTCACACAAATGATAGAAGAAATCTTAAAATTGACTAAAAAAAGGTTCATCTCGAACTCAAAACATGAAACAAACCTCTAACATTAAACAGAAAAATGATGAAGAAGTTAGTCATGTTACCACTCACAATGGTAAGTCATTCAAAAACTTAAACATAGCAGACAGGAATAGTAAAGAAGTTGTTCCACAAAGATAAGAAGAAGAAGTGAATAAGTTTTTAATAAAAGCACCTTTTCCCCAAGCTCTTCAATCCACTGGGAAAGCGCCTGCTTATGCCAAAGTTTAAAAAGACTTGTGCACTATAAAAAGGAAGCACCATGTCACAAAGACTGCATTTTTGACTAAGCAATTAAGTGCAATTCTTAAGCAAAGAGCACCAATCAAGTATAAAGATCTTGGATGTCTTATAATCACCTGTTACATAGGAACCCATGCAATCACACAAACGTTGTTAGACTTAGGCGCCAGCGTCAATCTTATGCCTTATTCTATTTAACTCGCAACTAGGACTTAGAGAGATTAACAACATTTGTGGCCTTGCAATTGGCATATCAATCCATTTAGGAACCATAAGGGATAGTTGAAGATGTTTTGTTGTAAGTTGATAAGTTCTATTATCCCATGGATTTTCTCATTTTAGATGCTCAATTTGAGGTGGACATGGAATCAAAAATTCATATTATCCTTAGAAGACCTTTTTTAGTTGCAGCTAATGTTCTCATTAATTGTCAAAATGGTCTCATGAAAATATTTTTAGAAATATGACTCTTGAAATGAATGTTTTCTATGTTGAGAAGAAATTTCAAGGCAATGATGAGCATTTTTCACTGAAATCATTAAAAATGTTGTTCAGGTAGAATTTCTAATGCGAATTGATGTGCTTAAAAAAGTCTTCCAAAGGTCTAATCTTGAAAATCTTGATTCCATTTATGATATTCCCTAACATTCACTAGACAAAGGAACAAAGTTTTGGCAACCATGTTTTGAAAAGTTGTGTCCAGAAGGAGAAAAGCTGAAATCCTTCACTGAAAAAAATCCCAAAAGTTACGGTAGCCCAACATCCTAAAGGACTAAAACATATTTTCTTGGGAACCGATGATTCTTTTCTTGTCCTCATTTCATCCAAACTCGATGAATCACAAGAGCAACAGTCAATCAATATGTTACGTGATCATAAAACTACATTGGGTCAGAAAATAGCTGATATTAAGGGTATTAGTCCCTTGATTTGCTCTCATCATATTCAATTGTAAGAAGGTGCTAATCCAAAAAAATATCTCTAAAGAAGGCTAAACCCAACAATGAAAGAAGTTATGAAGAATGAAGTGTTGAAATTGTTAAATATGGGTATCATTTATCCCATTGTAGATAGTAAATAGGTTAGTCCAACTCAAGTTGTACCTAAGAAGTCTGGTGTAACTATGAAAATAATGAAAAGGGAGATCTTGTTCTTACTAGAGTTGTCACTGGATGGTGAATGTGCATTGATTATCGAAAGTTGAATGCCGTCACTTGGAAAGACCATTTCCCATTCCCATTCATTGATCAAATTTTAGAACGTGCAGCTGGTCATCTTTTCTATTGCTTTCTTGATGGATATTTAGGATATTATTAAATAAAGGTAGTATTAGAAGTTAGGAAAGGACCACATTTACATGTCTTTTTTGTACTTATGCTTTTTGGCATATGCTATTGGACTCTGTAACACACCAGCTACATTCAACGATGCATGATGAGCATTTTCAACGACATGGTTGAAAAGATTATGGAAGTTTTTATGGATGATTTGACTATCTTTGGTGGTTCGTTTGACACTTATCTGCTTAACTTAGAAGCCGTTTTGAAAAGATGTGAAGAAAAAGACCTCATGTAAAATTTGGAAAAATTCCATTTTATGGCTCCACGTAACATAGTTCTTAGACACATTGTCTTTGAAAGAGGAATTGAATAACTTATTTCAAATATGGCCACTCCAAATACTGTTAGAGATGTTCAATCTTTTCTTGGACATGTTGGATTCTACCTGGAGGTTCCTTCATGATTTTTCAGCCATATCAAGATGATTGTGTAATCTCCTAATGAAAGATGCAGTGTTCAAATGGATAAAAGATGAAGAATCTTTTCAAACATTGAAATCTAAGTTGACATTTGCACCTATCATGCAATCCCCTGATTGGAGTTCACTATTTGAAATTATGTGTGATGTAAGCAATTACATTGTAAAAGCTATTTTAGGTCAATGAAGGGAAAGAAAACCTTTTTTGTAGTGTACTATG